>JACXGI010010999.1:0-26145 GCA_016801175.1 Esox masquinongy | reverse complement strand
CTGAGCCTGGGTCCTCTCTAGGTTTCTTCCTAAATTTCGGCCTTCTTAGGGAGTTTTTCCTAGCCACTGAAATTCAACACTACTGTTGTTTGCTCCTTGGGGTTTTAAGGCCGGGTGTTTTGTAAAAGCACTTTGTGACAACTGCTGATGTAAAAAGGGCTTTATAAATAAATTTGATTTGATTTGATTTGATTTGATTAAGCTCTGTTCTTCCAGCTCAGCAGCGCTGGAGACATCTTACAAATATCATTAAATTTTAGCACTGATAGTTGCATGTTGCCAGATTTAATACAATTTAAAACTATTGAATGTGATTGTTGGACAAATTTGTTGTTGGACAAACACATACACATCCAGCTCTGCTTAACACAAACTCAAGAACAAATAGTTTTTGGGGTCCCTGTTCTGACAATAGCCACTCACCTTTGTTTTTAAAATGCTATTTCATCTCCTAAAATAAACCATTCTGCTATTCTGCTAGCTTTGGAGGTGCCCGCCTATTGGACTAGACAAGGATACAATGAAATACCTGCTTATAATGTCACTGCCAACATGCTTGGCCAATACTCATCTCTCCGTGGAACTCCTAGCCACACCTCAGATTTGATACTCAAACTTAGACTGTGGCAGACAGTTTGACACTATGAAAAAGTGACCTCTATGCCACCTGGGAGCCCCTACGCGTCCTAATCATTTGAATGTTTGTTTGGAAAGCCGAAGTGTCCTAATCAGTGTTGCTTACTTGGTTATTAATTACTGAACATACACTGACCAAGATAAGCAGAGTAGGGTGTTAACATGGCTAATGCCATACTTGGCTTGCTACCCACAAACAGTTTAAAATCAAATCAATACTGTGGCATTACTGTTGCATGTAAACATACTAACTGCCAGTTTGACACCCTCAACATTCAAATAGATGCACATGAAAATCTATAATATAATATTACAACTTAACACACTAAATGGTGATAATAATATCAACACATTTGCTGAACAATAGCAACGACTGGTTTAGAAAGGTCTAGATCCGAGGCATTGCGAAGAGCTTTCACGTACAAGTGCAAACGAAGACATGACGCATTCATGGGGTTTCTGTCCAGATAAACCCACTGACAGTATTAACTAAGAATGTAACACATTTATACAGTATGTTTAGCATATTACATCAGGGACGTAGTCTTCGATAACAACACACAAGATGACCCAAGTCTGCACTGTGTAAAATAACTGGATACATTGTTGTTTTTAAGAATGGAGTGATTTGTGAACCTATAGGTCATTTGAGGACATTACACCATAAGATAGATAGTTATGATAGTTAAGATAGTTATGCTCCCATTCCAACTTTACTTACCTGTTGTTCACAGTAATTCATTCTAAATAAAAGCTCACATTGTCCTACAGACCTATATTGTGAAAGATTTAGCAAACCAACAATCTTAAAATAAACTAGATTTTTAAAATATTTTAATTTTTTATTTTAATTTGTTGAGCTTTGTTTTCATTTAGGTATATTTAGCTTTTCCTGATTCTGGGCTCATTGCCCAGCTGAGAGGCACAGTCTCTAATTACAACAGCAAAAATACATATTTAGAGCCATGCGGCTTTTGGGAAACTCTTTACTTAAGTCTGAGGGGAGAACAATGGAGAAAACAATGCCTGGAGATTTTTAAATTTAACATATATAGTCGACACATTCAGACCTGCTCAATAGACTATATCTATATCCTCATGTATGCTACTGTCACACTTTCCTTGGAGACAGAACCTGATTGCTGTTTTGTGTTTGCTGTTTCATGTTTACTGTTTTGTGTTTGCCATTTTCTGTTTACTGTTAATTATCAATCAGCTGCCAGACATGATGCCACAAACAATTATATCTATATCCCTGAATCAGATCAGCTGAATGGCCTCAAAATGAAATCTAGCGGAGAAAAAGTGTTGATGAATATTGCCTGTTTGGAATCGAGACGCTTCACCTACCAAGTGAACTCCCTCTCCCTCTGGTTACCCTGATCATGGTGATTTACGGTGTAATAATAACAGCACTGGGACAGAAACAGGCAATAAGACTCCCTCTACAGTGATGTTGATGTGAGGATGCCGTGTCTTCATCCTGATAGCTGTTTGGTGTTGGCGTTAGCTCCGTTGAGGCAGGCTTGTGCAGGAAGTGGTGGGTAAGCCCCAGAAGACATTTCCCTTGGCTCGCTTGGCAGACTCCTTAGAAAGCAAAAGCCTAGATGGAGATAGATGTCTGCGGTGGTTCTGTATCCAGATTATAAAGCAGTTACAGAAGGGAACTGACTTGCCTGCACTTTAATTGTGTGAATTACTCATTTTAATTAACTTTGTTTTAATTTCTTAGAAGAGGCCGAGTGGCAGTAAATTAATACCTTAGCCCAGACACATTCTTCAATCTCACTTTTTAACGCAGCCGCCTGTATGAAATTAAAATGAAAATGTTGTTTGGTCTGTTCACGCTCGCCCACTGACAGTTTCATGGCAACGTGGGCCTTTGCCATACAGTCAGCTTGGTCGCATTTGTTTCCGCCCTGGTTTGGTGGTGACAGTTCCCATAATAAAAGTTTCATGTAAGCCATCGCTCACCGCTGTTTTGGGATAATTGTATAAACATGCTGCTAATTAGGGCTGCTATGGCCTCAGATCTTGCCCTGCTATTTACATGAAGCCTAGACACTGGACGCTCACGCCCCTCAAGCCCTCTCCACCTAACCCCCTTCATCCACCACCCTACCACCCCCGGACCTGGACAAACCCTTATCCCTGCAGGGTAAATATTGTGTGGGAATGGCTGGATTACAAAGGTTTCCCCCTTTACCTGAGGAGATATCTAAGGAATGCTGTGCTTCTTAGACACACCAAGCACTCAGCTCTGAGTTGTGTTGGTTAAGTAGCTCATGATTAATGGACATTAGCCCTTTTCTCCCTAAACAACTGACTACCTCCCGTAGGGAGGCTTGCTTTGCAACTCCTAACAAGACAGTGAGTAACAGAAACACCAATGCCATCTCAAAAATCTGAGAGACTGTTAGAAGATTGTAAGGAAGGTGAGAAATGCTGCATTCCTGCTTAGAGGGACTAAGTAGTTGGTAAGTTCCTGGTGTTAAGGAAGCATACTGTGCATGCCTTGGTCATCTCCACACAGTCACATGCAGTATGTTTAGAGTTGTTTCCTGAGATTCTCTGTTGAAAATGCTGGTCACTTTATACACTATGTATAGTTTCCTATTGATGATCTAAAGATCATCAATTAATTTTTCAGACAATGGAAAAAAATAAAATAAATTCAAATCTTTTGACATTTAACTAATTTAGGGTTACAGTTAGGATTAGGTTTAGAATAAAATACATCTTTGAATTAGGTTTACCTAAACAGTAGGCTACTTCCCTCTTTCTACATTACTGTTTTTTTTACTTCTCTTCTTTCTCTCTCTTGTTCAAAATGTTTGTTGTAATTTGGTGAAAGAAGAACACCTTCTGGTGTGTTTTCCTATCCTGCATTGTACTAAATACAGTTGGGACACAATTCTTTATTACCCATTATCACTGTCTCTCTGATTTTCTTTCGCTTTCTTTCTCTATCTCTCTCATCCCTTCCGTTTTCCTTTCCTTAAGGATATTTACATTGAAAATTGGGTCATTCTACATGATTAAAGACAAGACAAACATTTCCGAAGATGTTTCCAAATGGTAGAGAAGAACTGATCCTTTTGTACCTAAAAATGAACACATTCCTAGCTGTAAGGTCTTTGTCAATGAAAAATATAACTGGGTTATAAATGTAACCTTGGTTCCTTGAACGAGAGAACAAATTTTAATCCTTTTGACCTTAATCACATTGATTCAGGTCCGCTATTTACAATGGCTCGAACATTATCCCCGAAGGGTGATGAATATTGTTCCTTCCTTCAGGGAGCGTAAGTTGTATTTATATCTAAGTTCCCTCTAAGTTTGTTAATTGATGTGTTTTCTTGTGATGCGTATACTGTAGATCTGTGTCGACCCTGACAAATCTCTGCCAATAGTTCCTACCTTACCTGTTTACATAAGCCACTGCCATCTTGTTTTCAGTCAGAAATGCCTCAGTTATAGAAAAATATCTTCCAGGTAATTTATGTGGTGCACTCTCAGTGCCACAAACAAATTTCTCCCTGACTGAATCTCAATTACATAGTTTTCCTCAATCCCTCAAGCAAGCATCTGTGGTTATCATTTTGAGTGATGTGACTCCCCCCACTGGAGGCCATGTAAGATTAATTCTACCCCAAGGCATGGTGGTGAAATCCAGAGCCTCAAATGAAAGTGGCTAGATCAGTTCACACCTCTGGTCAACAACCAACGCTGACCCAGTAGCATCCACAATAGCCTGTGAGATCCTGTGCGATCTGGACTGAGTTTTCTTCAAGGACCTATCTGGATTTTGAAGCTTTGTTTGTGACCACTGGTCACCTCTTACCTAGTTACATAGTATTGCCGGAAGGCCAGCTCCAGGAAGGGTCTTGGTGGTTCCAAACATCATCTATTTCACAATGAGTTCCTGGGAACTTTCCATGCTTTAGCACATTCACGTTCAACACACTGTCATCTTGGGAAGCTCCATCATGGCAATGGATCCATTTCGGTATCCGGAATCACACTCAAGCGGGGGACCAATCATTGGACTGTGGCACGTTTTATCACTACATCACTGATTGTTGGTTATTTCAACAATATCTGTATTCTTTGATTCAGCACACTGTACTTGTGTACATACAATTGTACGTTTCCACTGTATGGCCAGATGCACGGCAGTGCCTGTCTTAGGTTGTCCCGTTGTCAAAGGTGGGATCTGACCTATCCTTGGCTATCCAGCCCTCTTCACTGGCCATGTTTTCGGTGCTGTATACTGGGATAGAACGAGGCAACTTAAGTGTGAATAATATGTGCAGATTAACAACATCATATCTCCACCCTATGAATCCTCAGTGATACCAATTCCACAGCGTCCTGCCAATTTAAGTTCACACCCCAGTGACCTCTATTTACGTACCCACAGACACACATTCTTCCAGACAGACATACAGTTAGGTCCAGAAATATTTGGACACTGACACAATTTTCATAATTTTGGCAATGTACACCACCACAATGGATTTGAATATAAACAACCGAGGTGCAATTAAAGTGCAGACTTTCAGCTTTAATTCAAGGGGTTGAACAAAAATATCGTATGAATCGTTTAGGAATTGCAACCATTTTGCATACACAGTCCCCTTAGTTCAGGGTCTCAAATGTAATTGGACAAATTAACACAATCATAAATAAAATGTTCATTTTTAATACTTTGTGGAGAATCCTTTGCAGCTAATGACTGTTTGAAGTCTGAAACGCATGGACATCACCAAACGCTGGGTTTCCTCCTTTCTGCTGCTTTGCCAGGCCTTTATTGCAGCTGTCTTCAGTTGTTGTTTGTTCGTGGGTCTTTCTGCCTTAACTTTTGTCTTCAGCAAGTGAAATGCATGCTCAATCGGGTTGAGATCAGGTGACTGACTCGGCCACTGCAGAATATTCCACTTCTTTGCCTTAAAAAACTCCTGGGTTGCTTTCGCAGTATGTTTTGGGTCATTGTCCATCTGTAAAGTAAAGCGCTGTCCATTCAACATCGCTGAATTTGGGTGAATCTGAGCAGACAATATATCCCTATATACTTCAGAATTCATCCAGCTGCTTCTGTCTTCTGTCACATCATCAGCACTAGTGACCCAGTGCCATTAAAAGCTATGCACGGCCATGCCTTCACACTGCCTCCACTGTTTTACTGATGATGTGGTATGCTTCAGATCATGAGCCGTTCCAAGCCTTCTCCATACTTTTTTCTTCCTATCATTCTGGTACAGGTTGATCTTAGTTTCATCTGTCCAAAGAATACTGTTCCAGAACTGTACTGGCTTTTGTAGATGTTCTTTTGGCAAAGTCTAATCTGGCCTTTCTATTCTTGAGGCTTATGAATGATTTGCACCTTGTGGTGAACCCTCTGTATTTGCTCTCATGAAGTCTTCTCTTTATGGTAGACTTGGATAATGATGTCTACCTCCTATAGAGTGTTCTTCACTTGGCTGGATGTAGTGAAGGTGCTTTTCTTTACCATGGAAATGATCCTACGCTGTTATCTTCCGTGGACATCCAGGCCTTTTTGTGTTGCAGAGCTCAACAGTGCATTCTTTTTTTCTCAGAATGTACCAAAGTTAACTATTGATTTGGCCACTCAATGTTCCTGTTTTCTCTCTGATGCTCCTTTGACCGCATGTTGTGGGTTCACAGCAACAGGTTCCAAATTCGAATGCCACACCTGGAATGCACCAGGGGGTACACCCAGCAACCAATTCCCAACTGCCAAAGTAGGCCAAAAGCCCTACACTCTTCCTACCAGATCTACCACTAGAGCAATATAAAAATAAAAAATACAATTACATAAACAATTATAAGAATTTAGAGTCAGGTTGTTTTAGCTCCATCCCTCTGTAATCTACAACTAGAGAAATTCAAATACCTTGTAAAAAATCACAGTAAGAGAGAGAGGGTTATTGCAGATGAAAACTGAAAACTTTGTAGCATACTGGGAAAGATGGTTGAATCCAGTGATGGCCATTCGAGGCTTCATTACCGTTCTTCTAGCAGCAGGATATTATGCTAGCAGTGCTAACTGAGATTTTCTTTTTCAAAATGAAAGCCATCATTGAAATATATAAGGCAATATAGTTAACAATCTAGTCTGTACATTTCATGTTTAATGTCCGTTCCAATGTTGTTTTTCTCTGTTCTTTTTTACAGACTAGATTGTTAAATATATTGTCTTATAGATTTCAATGATGGCTTTTATTGTGATAAAGAAAATCTGAGTGCTGCCAGCACAAGATCCTGCTGCTAAAATAACGCTAATGAAGCCTCGTTTGGCCATCACTGAATTTAACCATCTTTCCCAGTATGCTACAAAATTTTCATCTGCAATAACCCTCTCTCTCTTACTGTGATTTTTTACAAGGTATTTGAATTTCTCTAGTTGTAACATTTCTTTAGATGTAGTCCTAAAAATAAATAATTTACCCATAAGAATTAGAATATTTTCCAATGATTGGCCATTTTTTGTAGATCTCCCAGTAACATTGCCTGTATTTCATTGCATGTAACATTGCATGTATTTATTATGAAGACTTCCTTGGATTTCAAGGCCTAGTTTTTGCTCTGACTAGGACCTTATATACACTGATCAGCCATAACATTATGACCACCTGCCTAATATTGTGTAGGCCCCCCTTTTGCCGCCAAAGAACCCTGACCCATCGAGGCATGGCCTCCACTAGACCTCTGAAGGTGTGCTGTGGTATCTGGCACCAAGACGTTAGCAGCAGGTCCTGTAAGGTGGGGCCTCCATCGATCTGACTTGTTTGTCCAGCACATCCCACAGATGCTCAATTGGATTGAGATGATGGGCCAAGTCAACACCTTGAACTTGTTGTGTTCCTCAAACCATTTTAACTTTGTGGCAGGGCGCATTATCCTGCAGAAAGAGGCCAATGCCATCAGGGAATCCCGTTGCCATGAAAGGGTGCACATGGTGTGCAACAATGCTTAGGTAGGTGGTACGTGTCAAAGTAACATCCACATGAATGGCAGGACCCAGCAGAACATTTCCCAGCAGAACATTGCCCAAAGCATCACACTGCCTCTGCCGGCTTGCCTCCTTCCCATAGTGCATCCTGGTGCCATGTGTTCTCCAGGTAAGCGACGCACACGCACCCGGCCATCCACGTGATTCATCAGAACAGGCAACCTTCCATTGCTCTGCGCTCCAGTTCTGATGCTCACGTGCCCATTGTAGGCACTTTCGGCAGTGGACAGGGGTCAGCATGGGCACCCTGACTGGTCTGTGGCTACGCAGCCCCATACGCAACAAACTGCGATGCACTGTGTGTTCTGGCAACTTTCCATCAGTACCAGCGTTAAATTTTTCAGTAATTTGAGCTACAGTAGCTCTTCTGTTGGATTGGACCACACGGGCCAGCCTTCGCTCCCCATGTTCATCAATGAGCCTTGGCCGCCCATGACCCTGTTGCCAGTTCACCGCTTTTCCTTCCTTGGACCACTTTTGATAGGTACTGACCACTGCAGACCGGGAACACCCCACAAGGGCTGCAGTTGTGGAGATGCTCTGACCCAGTCATCTAGCCATCACAATTTGGCCCTTGTCAAATTCACTTGCTCCGTAATATATCCCATCCACTGACAGGTGCCATGATAACGAGATTATCAGTGTTATTCACTTCACCTATCAGTGGTAATAATGTTATGGCTGATCGGTGTATACTATCATTTAAAGGTTTGTGGTCACAATGTTTTTAAAGAAATTCACTTTTTGTCTATTATAATAACATCAAATTGATCTGAAATACAGTGTAGACATTGTTAATGTTGTAAATGACTATCGTAGCTGGAAACGGCAGATATTTTATGGATTATCTACACAGGCGTACAGAGGCCCATTATCACCAACCATCAGTCCTGTGTTCCAATGGCACATTGTGTTTGCTAATCCAAGTTTATCATTTTAAAAGGCTACGTGATCATTAGAAAACCCTTTTGCAACTATGTTGTGCAAACTGCAAACTGATTAAAGAAGCACTAAAACTAGCCTCTAGACTAGTTGAGCATCTAAAGGATCAGCAATTATGGATTCGATTACAGGCTCAGAATGACCAGAAACAAAAAACTTTCTTCTGAAACTCATCAGTCTATTCTTGTTCAGAAACATGAAGGCTATTCCATGCAAGAAATTGCTAAGAATCTGAAGATTTCATACAAAGTTGTGTACTACTCCATTCACAGAACAGCGCTAACTGGCTCAATTTGCCATATTTGATCATCCTTGAGAAATCTAATGGTAATATGGCTATATTCGCATTAAACCATTCATTTATCCCATAAGAAATTTTAGATTCCGTTAAAGTATTTATGGGGATTAGAACTCAATTTAAGTCAATAGGCTAGAGGTGCCGGACAAATATACATAAATGGGTACCTAACTAGATAGCTTTTTAAGTGCATATCAGCCTGTGTATTCTTTTATTACTTGAACGCATTGCCTATTATTTGAATATTTTCCCAATTTCTTTGGGACTGGCAACCTGATGATCCTCAAAAGTTCTGGAAAAATGTTCTATGAGCAGATATGTCAATAGTGAAACTTTTTGGGAAACGTGTTAATTCTAGCAAAAGCCAAAGACTGCATTTCACGTTATTCTGACTGCTTTGTATTAGGGAATTCTACAAGAGAATGTCAGGCCACCCGTCCATGAAAAGTGCAGCTGGATTATGCAGCAAGATAAGGATCTGAAACAGGCAAGAAAATCAACATTAGAATGGTCTGAACAAGAAATATAAACATTTGGAATGGCATTGCCAAAATTCCAATCTAAACTCCAAGGATAGGATGTGGCAAGACCTGAAACAAGTTAAAATTCCTCCCTGTGACAGACTGATTAATACAAGATTATTGGTTATTGGGTTAATAATATGGGTTATTGATTTATAGCAAAATGCATGTTTGGTTCAGATTCCACTTTTTGACAGATGGCCTCATATTCTCCTGGTAAGATCTGGAATTCATGGTTGACTTAATGAGGGCCTGTTCGCCAAGCCTGTAGGCAGTAAAGCAGCCCCAAACTGTAATGCCACTAACTCATGGTTTACAGTTTGTATGATGTGACATGGCATCTGGCATTGCAGCCAAACAACTCCACATTTGAGTCATCTCTCCAGAGCACATTTCAGTAGTTTTGGTCTTTACATAAGTATTGTCTGGCAAATTATGTGTCTAGGCCAAGTTTGTGCCTTCTCTTTGTGACAGTTTACTTATGCACTTCAGCTTTGATTGTGGCAAGAGAGGCCTGTTGATCACTTAATGGTACTGTAATCGGAAGAAAAACAGGGAATGGACACATACCTGTAGGGTGTGTTCGGGAGCCCAGATGGGCATTTTATTAACAAAAAGAGAAGGGTAAGAGGAGGAGGTGATGGAGAAATCCAAACTAATCATAAAACCCTCATTTTAGGGAGTCAATGTCATGTCTGGGGCAGCCTCCAAGGTGGAGGAATGGGTGCTGGAGGTCATACCACTTGGTGGTTGCTTCGGCACCCTTGGATATATCCTCTGATGGGAGACAGGTGTTTAGAGGCCAAGGCTGTTTCTTACTAGCTGTTTCTTTTTGGGGCATTGGTGCGATGCTGAATTGTGGGATGTGGGCCCATTTGCGCCACCGTACCCTGGTGTTCTTTAATGACTTTTATGAGCAGCTTTCAGTCAACTCTTGAGCTAAATTTGGTGGGACGACCTTTCCTGTGTAAATTGCCAGTGATGTGGACTAAAACGTTTCAATAATATTATGTTTCTTATGGAAGATTGTCTGTTTAAGTAATAAAAATTTATATTCTCACGAAAGTCAACATTAATACAGCATTATTAGTATTATATGTGGCTCTCATTTCTATTGAATTAATATATTAGTAAATTTTTTTCAGCAAAAACACCCATCCTGTATTTAACGACTTAGATGATGTAAAATGAACTACAGCATACAGCTAACCACTTCAATAAAGGCTACTGTAGAGTATGAGGGATAAATTGTATATTAAAAGCGGGTGCTTCCACACAGTTGTGAAATTAACACCCCATCATGCTTATGGTCATGTATAAAAATGCTGGGCAGGCCCAGTCACCCATTATTTAGGCTACCATGGTTTGAAGGAGAGATCTAACACGTTTTGAAAGAGGACTGATTACTAGGGCATGTTTGGCAAGAACTTAAGTTTTGTTTGTTAGGATCCTCATTAGCTATTGCACATGCAGCATCTATGTATCCTCAGGTCCACACATGAAAGTGTACAGAACAGTTATAGCCAAAACAACCCACTACTGATTATCTTATATACAATAAAAATACAGTATATTCTCTGTATGTATACATATACAAATGGCAAGAAACAAAGAAACAACAAAAGGCCTTTTGAAACATTATTCATATATACATATTCACATTTTTACAGTAAAGGTAAGCTAAAATTGCCAGTGATGAAGAGGCTTAACTTGCTAATGTTTCAAAACATTATGTCATGGTTCCTATACCACATCTCATCCCAATTGAACACTTAGGGAAGATTCTTACGTGGCAACTGATACAGCATTTTACTCTACCATCAACAAAACCATAAATTATGGAGTAGAACTCCAGAAGAGTTCCAGACACTTGTAGAATCAATGCCAATGTGCATTGCAGCTGTACTGGCAGCTCAATCTAATAAAACATTAGAATGAAGCTCAGTTTCCTTGCAAGGGTAGGGGGCGTGAATGATTGAAAACAGGGTTCCCAATAATTTTGATTTATTTAATTTTTTAATTGATTGTAGGGTTCGAGTTTGGATTGTGGTCGTAACCTACTAAGGGAAGCAGGGTAGTCTAGTCAAGAACATTAGGCCAGTAAACCATAGGTTGCCAGGTGCAAGCTGTTAAGGTAAAAACATTTTGTATTTCTGTCCTTGAGCTTGACAATGTACCCTAACTGCTCCTAGGTCATATTGTAAATAAGAATGTGTTTTTTAGCATATTTACCTGGCCAAATAATGCTTAGTATAATATGCATTCAGAAGTGCATGAATTGGCTCAGCGCCATCCAAGGTTGTTTGGTGTGGGTGATGGAAAATAATTTCCTCATTCCTCGTGAATGATGGTGTACTGCCTGCACTTAATGGTGGTGTACTGCCTGCACTTATGCATTCCTCGTGGACACCTGAAAGCTCAGTTGCTGGACAGTGAATGCGTAAGTTGCTGGCAGTACACCACCATTACACTTCAGTATGTTGAAGTAATGTATTGATTTTCCTGCAATTCTGCTGCCGAGATATTCCAGCAGTTCTCTTTTTTGTAAGAGTTACCAGAGATTGTAATCATATGGAATGATAAAATAATAAAATGTAAGAATGAGAGTGGGGAAGAAAGATTGAAAGAAAAACTGTCAGCTGTGCCAATTGTTTTGTTTTTGTTTGGCGAAGTCCTACTGATGCAATCAAGCACCCTTTGCATCTACCCCCTTTCATTGCCTTTCTACACTCAGAAGAACACAGAACATAAATATTTTCAAAATCCCCACACAGACCCCAAACACAGAAGTATTAATTTAAACACAAAAACAAAGGCCACAAACTCCATAGAAATGTAATATATACACATCATGGATGATTGATAACTTGCAGACTGGGGATCTTGTTGGAATATCAGAGAGTTCCAATGTATTCCCAGTAATAAATTAGTCTTTATAGAACCGGATATGCCAAAAAACATTCTACTTAGACAGCACCCCCAACTGTGACTGAAAAAATGTAGTGTATGATTCATTTTAATAGGTTTCTCCTGACTGCAGATACACTGCTCTGGCATTGGGTTTCCACCTCATCAGTAACTGTAGATTCGTATTATATTTTTTACAGTGTTCTCATGGTAAAAACTGTAAGAAGAAAGAAAATATGAGAAAAATCCTTTCCCGGGACTGTCAGACAGAAGCCGATATCAATCTGAAGGATGTCCATTCAGAAGACCAGTAATGGTGCCAGGGAGTTTTCATTGGGTTAGCTTGGTCTTTGCATAATGGTTCACAAATTCACAGGCACCTAGTTACTTATATATTTGATATTTACCAGCCTGGGAGGAACCTAGAAATCATTACCATCCTGGGAGGCACCTAGACATCAGTACCAGCCTGGGAGGCAACTAGTCAGTATTACCAGCGTGTTAGGCAAAGATTCATCGTTACCAGCCTGGGGGGGCAACTATTCATCATTATTAGCGTAGAGTTGTGCTCATAAGTTTGCATACCCTGGCAGAAATTGTGAAATTTTGGCATTGATTTTGAAAATATGACTGATCATTCAAACAAATTGTCTTTTACTTAAGGATAGTGATCATATGAAGCCATTTATTATCACACAGTTGTTTGGCTCCTTTTTAAATCATAATGATAACATAAATCACCCAAATGGCCCTGATCAAAAGTTTACATACCCTTGAATGTTTGGCCTTGTTACAGACACACAAGGTGACACACAAAGGTGAAAATGGCATTTAAAGGTGAATTTCCCACACCTGTGGCTTTTTAAATTGCAATTAGTGTCTGTGTATAAATATTCAATGAGTTTGTTAGCTCTCACCTGGATGCACTGAGCAGGCTAGATACTGAGCCATAGGGAGCAGAAAAGAACTGTCAAAAGACCTGCGTAACAAGGTAATGGAAATTCATAAAGATGGAAAAGGATATAAAAAGATATCCAAAGGCTTGCAAATGCCAGTCAGTACTGTTCAATCACTTATTAAGAAGTGGAAAATTCGGGGATCTCTTGATACCAAGCCAAGTTCAGGAAAACCAAGAAAGATTTCAGCCAAAACTGCCAAAAGAATTGTTCGGGAAAAAGAAAAAATGCAAAGAAAAACCCACAGGTAACCCACAGGTAACCTCAGGAGAAATACAGGCTCCCATAGGAAATAAAAGAAATGTGTTTTGCCTGCTCACTCATGTTTTCTATACAAATGGTACATATATTACCAATTCTCCAAGGGTATGCAAACTTTTGAGCACAACTGTATGACGAGCCATTAATTCTTTAGTAACCAGCCAGGCCCAATTAAAATGCATAAAAGCCAGGGTACTTACCAGTCTGAGAGGAGCTTTTCGTTAAACACCAGCCCGCCAGGCCCATGTTTATCCTTATCCGCCACTTTGGTACCTACATATCCTTATCAGCCTGGGAGACACCAATTTGTTATTACCATCCTGAAAGGAGCCTTAAATACATCAGCCTGCAAGGTCTATTTAACCAACGAATTGCTGAAGCACCAAGTTATCCACAACAGCTTCTAAACCACCTAATTTTCCTTAAAGGGCAAAAAGGCCAACTATGGAAAATGTGTCAAGGTTCATTAATTCCTTTGAGTCTTTGTTGGACTGTCTAAGCCAGGAAAGAAAGCGCTGTTAAACTAATGTGAGAGCTGTGTCACAGGGTGATGTGATCTCAGACCATCTAAGATTTTATTTAAGCTATTGATCTGAGCAGTAATTGTTTATTTGTGTGTAAAAACACTATAACATCATAATAAATAAAAATAATACATTAATACAATAAAAAGTTGCAAAAAATTATCATCCAAAATGTTCACTACCATTCAAAAGTTTTGGGGTCACATAGAATTTTTTTTTTAAAGAAAAGCACATTTTTGTCCATTAAAATAACCTTCAATTGATCAGAAATACAGTGTAGACATTGTTAATGTTGTAAATGACTATTGTAGCTGGAAACTGCTGATTTTTTATGGAATATCTACATCGGCGTACAGAGGCTCATTATCAGCAACACTGTTCTGTGTTCCAATGGCACATTGTGTTTGCTAATTTAAGTTTATCATTTTAAAAGGCTTTGTGATCATTAGAAAACCCTTTTGCAATTATGTTAGCACAGCTGAAAACTCTTGTGCTGATTAAAGAAGTAATGGGAATGGACTTCTTTAGACTAATTGTGTATTTGAAGAATCAGCAATTGTGGGTTCGATTACAAGCTTAAAATGGCCAGAAACAAAGAACTTTCTTCTGAAACTCGTCAGTCAAGTCATGTTCTGAGAAATTAAGGCTATTTCATGCAAGAAATTGCCAAGAAACTGAAGACCTCACACAACGTTGTGTACTACTCCCTGCACAGAACAGTGCAAACTGGCTCTAACCAGAGTAGAATGAGGAGTTGGAGGCCCTGGTGCACAACTGAGCAAAAGGACAAATACATTAGTGTCAAGTTTGAGAAATAGATGCTTCACAGATCCTCAACTGGCAGTGTCATTAAATAGCGACTCCGGAATGCAGCAGCAGGTACTATGATTTATATACAGATGTTTAAATTAACTGTTTTGTTTTTGATAACATTGTGCTTTATTGTATGTATCTAGGATTTCGGAGCCAGACATTTTCAAATTGACTCACAGCTATTTATTTTTGTCTTGGCTAGCTGTAGGTGTTATAAAAATGCATCTTGTCAGAATACCAGCTATTTTGTTTCACTTGGCTATAATTTCCAAGATCTTTTGAGAACATAAGAGGGTAAATTCCTTAAGTCTGAGAGGAATAGGAGATAGAGGCTAAGCTAAGGAATCTCTGGAGTAATGAGCTAGTACAGCTCTGGAAAAAATTAAGAGACCATTGCACCTTTTTCTTTCCTTTCCAAAAAAGTTGAAAAGAAAAGTTTTGAGTGAGGAACAGAAGCGTTCAATTTGCAGTGGTTTTAACCCTTCTGTTCCTCACTCAAAACCTTCCTTTTCAACTTTTTTGGAAAAGAAAGAAAAAGGTGCAGTGGTCTCTTAATTTTTTTCAGAGCTGTATAGCGAGGCTCGAGGTGGGGATAACTGGGTACTGTTCTGAACTTTGTGAGGTGACCCTGAGCTGCTACGCATCACCCATGTAGGTGCAACTCTGAGTGGAAGAGAAGCCGAGCAGCTATATGACTGTTGCTTTTCTCAGACTTGCCCTTCACAAGATGGATCAGCAGACTCAACATCATCTATCTTCATCTGAACACCTCTCTCTATTCAAGCCATATTGAGAGGATGTAGTATTCACAGACTTTGCCTCTGTTGGTTGGCATGTCATGAAATACTGCTTTTTTTGTCTTTGAAACGTTATGATAAATGCAATAGAAGATCACTACATTATTAGCTCTCTGATAGACCAGATTCCGATGACCTTGTCAATACCTTTTGTTTGTCCCTGGTTCTATCAATTAACACAATGTCTGGAAGTTCACTACCGGAACATCTAGCAAGCTTTTTGGTATCCGGGAGTTCATTTATCCAATGGCCAAAATGCCCAAACTATCCCTTTATAGGACACAACAGAGATGTACAGTATCTAGGCATTTCCTTTGGGTGTCATCCATTTCCGATTCTTCCATTTAATTTCCACTTTGCCATCGACAATATTAACATTTTGTGATGATGAATCAGAACATGACTCTTTTAAATGGATGGTATTGGAAAACCAGCACATATTGGTTTAGCACTGAATACTGATATTTAGAATAAAGAGATTTATTCTACATGTCCCCAGAGTTCTGTATTTCCAACCACTGGAGAAGTCTTGGGAGACGACTCTGTCTCTTGCCGTTGGCTCTTTCTGCTAGAAATAAGTTAATGGGATGATGACTAAATGCTTTCATGTTCTTGTCTCACTGAGGCAATGGTTTTGCTTATTTCCCTCTTCTCACAGAAAACCAGTGAGAGGAAGATACCCAGAAACCCTCAAATCTGCCCACACCTCTATCATCGCCCTCTGTTCCCAGCTCCCACTGACCTAGTCAGTGACCCCAGAACCGATTCTGTACCTATGGCTTTAGGGGTTTGTTCTGAGGGCAGCAGTTAAACTATCTCTAGGTTGCATAATAGAATAGACAAGGCTAGACCATAACATCATGGCTGTTTCCTCAGTGCCATGCTGTTTCAGTTAGGTTAGTGACCGCCCTTGAACTCTCTCTGTCATTATGCTGCCCATAGCGGTCTGCGATAAATGTGTTCCTATGCAGATTGAAAGCATCAAATCCGTTTGTCTGGTGATTATAACCCATCATTACGATTTACATTTTTTCCTTGGTGCTCCCCAAAATGTTGCATTGTTTTGGCCAGTGTCTTTCTTTATTTGACACATTATCTGGGATTACATATTTGACCTCAGAATAAATGTTCAGTCAGGTGTTGCATAAGAATCACATACAGCACCAGTTTGAACACACACAAAGCTTGGAGACACTTGCCCATTTACTGAATGCGTAAGTGGGTCCAAACTTTTGACTGGTACTGTAGATCACATGGAGTGTTTTCCTCATTAAAAGTCAGAGTTATGTTTAATTCATAATATTCATACATGGTCTGGACCTGGAGGACGAAACCCAAATGGAACAAAATATATATTCTTTACTTAAAAAAAACGTAACAATTAATTAGCTTTGGAAGCCCCAATGGAATATCATTATGTTGAATCCTGCAATGAACTGAGTGGACCCGCATTTCAAACAAAAAAAAATTGTGTTTTATAGTCAAGGGTGTCAGCAAACGTCTACAGCTTTTAAATAATGATATTTGGTTGCTCAAGGCAAGCAGAGCTGTTTGGATTTATCTTCACTATTCATTCTATTACAGTCTATTGATGACTTTGAATGGCCTATTATACTGCCGAGTGCCGTGGGGCCATAAAGTGGCAGTTAAAGAACTGGAGCCACATGTTTCAGAGCCCTGGTTTAGACTGTATGATAACTGAGACAATGCAGTAAATGCATATGTACATCTGCGACCTTACTTTCACATACTAGCAAAACAGTCTGGCTAGCTATCCAGGAAAACAGTATTGCCAATCGCATCACGGCACGGCACAACCTTACCATATTCAAAGGGGACAACGTGCAATATTCTCTGCATTGTGATGGACACATTAGAATTAAGTCATTGCCACTGAGAGGTGACTCATAACATTTAGAAATGATTGGCGTCAGATCTTATCGACCATCTCGCCGCCCAGAGGAGGTTTCCTGTCGGATAGTCTGGCATGAAGGCAGATAGGACTGAGACTTCATTAGGGCACCCAGCGGAAGATCTTTTGCATTGGGAAAATGAAAGTGTGCGCTCGCTACTGTATAGTATAAGCACCTCCTAGTTTAGTTTCAAATTGTGCCTCTACTGAACATGACCCTGTGATTCACACAGCGAGGAAGTGTGAATCATGGCCATAGAGAGATGTCATTAAGTCTGCTTATAAGCGTTATCAGCCTCTGTGATGACAGTGCGAGCCTGCTCAAGGGCACGGGCAACCATTGACCCTGGATGACGTCTTAGGTCATTGACAGTATTTGAATGCCAGCTAAACCGTCATCAGCCTGACACATGGGATTAGGTGAGTCATAACAGAGATGTCGATTTCTCTGGCCCTTTACACGAAAAGATTTGTGCATTATTCAGCTTTGATCTCGAAGATATCAGAGCACCTCAGTGTCTTGATGTTCGTGCATTTCCCTTCGTACTAGTCTTCCGAACGCATGAGTCATCCAAAAGCACATTTCTTAAATGTAAATTAAACAAAGGCTGCTGTTCAGAGTTTACATTTACAAGTCAGAACCATTTATAGTAATGGCTCCTCTACTGGCTCAATGGCAAAATAATAGGCCAGGTTCACTGTGAGGTAACAAATACAAGCAATATCTGAAACCAACTAGTAACAAAGGCACAGTTTGATTTCCTTTCACATGGTCTTAGTTTCTGCCTCATGGATGTCATACAGCATGGTACATGAAACAGACTATCCACGCCACCTTTTTGCTATATCCTGTAAGCCTTCATCTCATTCATTTCGAGAGGTGTTTGTGTGATGCCAAGCAACCCACGGCCCAATATCATGCTCAGAAATATGGCATTTTTAATGTACCGTTCATCTCTTTGATGTTGATGTTCAATGTTGATATTCAATGTTATATTAACAGTCATTCTACTTCTTTGTGATCTGTTTTGAATTACCGTATGTCATCTCAAACATTCTCATTTATTCTAGATGACAACTTCCATCCACAACCTTGGTCTGGTAGAGGTTGAGCCAGATAAAGAATGGGTATGCAAAAGCTTTTGCAGAGAGCTTCACCCAGAAAAATCTATGTTCTTTTCAGAACCCTCCCATGAAGGTTCTGTCTTGAAGCCTGTATAAATTGAAAACTTAGATTTTTCTTCCCGATCATATGAATAAATACTAGGCACTTTTTTGGAGCATGATACACCGATCAGCCATAACATTATGACCACCTGCCAAATACTATGTAGGTGCCCCCTTTGCTGCCAAAACAGCCCTGACCCGTCGCGTCATGGACTCCACTAGAACTCTGAAGGTGTCCTGTCGTATCTGGTACCAAGACGAGGTGGGGGGTGGGGCCTCCATGGATCGGACCCGTTTGTCCAGTACATTCCATAGAAGCTTGATTAGATTGAGATCTGGGGAATTTGGAAGCCAAGTAAAAACCTTGAACTCGTTGTGTTCCTCAAACCATTCCTGAACCATTTTTGCTTTGTGGCAGGACGCATAATCCTGCTGAAAGAGGTCAATGCCATCAGGGAATACCATTGCCATGAAAGAGTGCACATGGTGTGCAACAATGTTCAGATAGGTGGTACGTGTCAAAGTAACAGCCACATGAATGGCAGGACCCAAGGTTTCCCAGCAGAACATTGCCCAAAGCATCACACTGCCTCCGCTGGCTTGTCTTCTTCCCATAGTGCATCCTGGTGCCATGTGTTCTCCAGGTAAGCGACGTACACGCACCCGGCCATCCACGTGATGTAAAAGAAAACGTGATTCATCAGACCAGGCCACCTTCTTCCAATGCTCCGTGGTCCAGTTCTGATGCTCATGTGCCCATCTGATGCTCACGTGCAGTGGACAGGGGTCAGCATGGGCACCCTGACTGGTCTGCGGCTATGCAGCCCAATATGCCACAAACTGCGATGCAATGTGTTCTGACACCATTCTATCAGTACCAGCTTTTTCAACAATTTGAGCTACAGTAGCTCATCTGTTGGATCGCACCACATGGGCCAGCCTTCGCTCCCCACTTGCATCAATGAGCCTTGGCCGCCCATGACCCTGTCGCTGGTTTACCGCTTTTCCTTCCTTGGACCACTTTTGATAGGTACTGACTACTGCACACAGGGAACACCGCACAAGGGCTGCATTTGTGGAGATCCTTTGACCCAGTCGTCTAGCCATCACAATATGGCCCTTGTCGAAGTCGCTCAGATCCTTACACTTGTACATTTTTCCTGCTTCTAACGCATCAACTTTGAGGACAGAATGTTCACTTGCTGCCTTATATATCCCACCCACTGACAGGTGCCATGATAACGAGATTATCAGTGTTATTCCCTTCACCTGTCAGTGGTCATAATGTTATTGCTGATCGGTGTGTATACTACACACAAAAACTACTACATGGAACCAAAAAGGTTCAACCAAAAACAATTTTCTCAGGAACCAAAAATGGTTCTTCAACAGGCTCAGCTGAAGAACCCAGACATGGACATAACATACAATGTCTGTGAAAGTCAATTCAATTTCTTACCATTATACTCTTTAAAAAAAAGTTCCATAATAATGATAGTAATAATGCATTTTATTAATATAGCACTTTTCAAGGACCCAAAGACATTTTACAAAATTAACATGAAACATAAACAACAAATACCCTGAGAAAACAAAAAGAAAACAGAGAGAATGGGATTGGGCATGGCTATGGTTAGGCGATTTCGAACAGATGAGTCTTGAGGCGCTGCTGGAAGTTGGTAATAGTCCCAGAGTCACGGGTTTTGGGGAGAGAGTTCCAGAGCCTGGGAGCAACCTTAGAACATGCCCTGTCACCAGGGCATTGAGCTTCGACTTGGGGATTACGAGCTAGCCATAAGGTTAATTTAAGTGTGGCTACAACTGCTGTTTAGTTAATAGCAATGTTTCAATAATGTAATGGAGATTGCAAAACTAATGGAAACTGGATAACCACCTTCAATAATGCAGTTATACAACTTGACCAAAATAAAAAAAATAACATCATACCAAAGCCTAGTCTTGAGGAGGTCTATGAGTAGGTACAGTTGTGCTCATAAGTTTGCATACCCTGGCAGAAATTGTGCAATTTTGGCTTATCATGCAAAAAAAAGGTATTTTAAGGACAGTGATCATATGAAGCCATTTATTATCACATAGTTGTTTGGCTCCTTTTTAAATCATAATGTTAACAGAAATCACCCAAATGGCCCTGATCAAAAGTTTACATACCTTGAATATTTGGCCTTGTTACAGACACACAAGGTGACACACACAGGTAAAAATGGCAATTAAAGGTGCATTTCCCACACCTGTGGCTTTTTTAATTGCAATTAGTGTCTGTGTATAAATAGTCAATGAGTTTGTTAGCTCTGACGTGGATGCACTGAGCAGGCAATATACTGAGCCACGGGGAGCTGAAAAGAACGGTCAAAAGACCTGCGTAACAAGGTAATGGAACTTTTGAAGATGGAAAAGGATATAAAAAGATATCCAAAGCCTTGCAAATGCCAGTCAGTACTGTTTGATCACTTATTAAGAAGTGGAAAATTCAGGGATCTCTTGACACCAAGCCAATGTCAGGTAGACCAAGAAAGATTTCAGCCAAAACTGCCAGAAGAATTGTTCGGGATACAAAGAAAAACCCACAGGTAACCACAGGAGAAATACAGGCTGCTCTGGAAAAAGATTGTTGTTGTTGATGGTTGTTTCAAGGAGCACAATATGACGATACTTGAACAAAAATGAGCTGCATGGTCAAGCTGCCAGAAAGCCTGGCCACAAAAAAGCCTGGTTACAATATGCCTGACAACACCTTGGCACGCCTCACAGCTTCTGGCACTATGTAATTTGGAGTGATAAGACCAAAATAGAGCTTTATGGTCACAACAATAAGCTCTATGTTTGGAGACGGGTCAACAAGGCCTATAGTGAACAGAATACCATCCCCACTGTGAAGCATGGTGGTGGCTCACTGATGTTTTGGGGGTGTGTGAGCTCTGAAGGCACGGGGAAGCTTGGAAAAATTGATGGCAAGATGAATGCTGCATGTTATCAGAAAATACTGGCAGACAATTTGCATTTTTCTGCACGAAAGCTGCACATGGGACGCTCTTGGACTTTCCAGCATGACAATGACCCTAAGCACAAGGCCAAGTTGACCCTCCAGTGGTTACAGCAGAAAAAGGTGAAGGTTCTTGAGCGGCCATCAGTCTCCTGACCTAAATATCATCAAGCCACTCTGGGGAGATCTCAAACATGCAGTTCATGCAAGACGACCAAAGATTTTGCATGACCTGGAGGCATTTTGCCAAGACGAATGGGCAGCTATACCACTTGCAAGAATTCGGGGCCTCATAGACAACTATTACAAAAGACTGCACACTGTCATTGATGCTAAAGGGGGCAATACACAGTATTAGGAACAAATGGTATGCAGACTTTTGAACAGGGGTCAGTTAATTTTTTTATTTTTTGCCATGTTTTGTTTTATGATTGTGCCATTCTGTTATGACCTACAGTTGACCTACAATGTGAATCCCATAAGAAATAATAGATGTTTTGCCTGCTCACTCATGTTTTCTTTACAAATAGTACATATATTAACAATTATCTGTATATGAGGAAGCAAGAAAGGCAGATATAATGAAATTAATATTGACTCTCCTCTTATAGGCCATTACTTTTTTGATATTTTATTGGTTATTGGCTAACATAAGACATTATTCACTGTAAGGTCCTTTTATTGGTTTTACATGCTTTTTAGGTACAGAAATCACAAAAATGAAATCTAAGATAATATTTTAAACATGGCCTGGCCACTGCCTGAAGTTTTGACACCACACATTATGCCTTTTACATTTTACATACAGTCGTGGACAAAGGCATTGGCACCCTTGCTCTTTATTGAAATAATGCACAAAAATGCATAGTTAGGCTACCCCAATGAGTAATCGATGGCGGCCCGCTGGCATTTTGCTGCTGGCGGGCCGCTGGAGGCTATAATGTCCTACAGCCACCGGGCCACCAGCTTTTTCCACTTTTCTCCTTATCTCAATTTGCATCAGCTAATTTGCATCTCTGGCAGCTTTCCACCAGCGGCCGGACTGCTTTACGCTGGCGGCTAGCCGTCGAAGAGAGGGCGTGCGCTGTGATCTGCTGTATCTGCTTGGGTTGCCATTTTCTTCCAGCAGAGACACTATTGTACCCCTTTTATTCCTGTACTGATTATTTGTATTAACTTTTATTTTAATATTGTTAAATCTTAGTGTACAGAATTTTGGTCAGCATTGGTAGTTTATAAATAAAATAGACTTTGACTTATGCACTATTGCTTGTGTAAAGGACCTTTGTGTAGGCATGTACAGTAAACACATAGAAACAGCCGTCTCTCGCCGTTGCTTACCATAATTTTTTCCCCAAACTAATGGTCCTTTTCCGTTGCATGGTACCGGCTCAACTACCTAGCCTCGACTCGCTTCATGGGGGACAGTTCTTTACTGTGTTTAAAGAACCGCCGTGTCTGTAGATGGCGCTGTAGCGAATGTGAATTGCACGTAAGGCGAGACAATCGCCATTTTGCAAGCTAGGAATCCTGTAGTTATGTGAAAACCGGATAATTTTAGTGACTTGGTTCTTTAAGTCTCGTTCAGGAAAACAACTGTTTTTCAAAGGGTGTAAGGTATAAGCTATATGCTCTGAATTGGACAATACAACGTGGATTATGACATTGTTTTACTACAATTTGATGAAATCTGGAAAACAGACGAAGATCAAGATTTTTTTTGACACTGGACTGAAAATTATTGAACGCCGAGTCACATAGGTGAGTTCTGTTCTGCCTTATTACAAATACTTTTACTAACGTTAAGTGTTGTTAGGCTACTGAGTAAGAACGTAATTACTGTTTTGTATTAAACAAGGACTGTTTGCAATATTCTATTAAAATTTGAATTCTTTAGTGAAAGTCACTGGTAGCTGAAAGCAAGTTCTAAACCATTGGCGGGAAAACAAGTTATAATAACTGAACTTAAAAAAGTGTTGGCCTGAGATGAAATACCTACAGTAACCCTTATTTCTTCATGTCCACAAGTTTGGTAGCTTACTACTTTTTGTTTCTCCGTTTATCCTCAAGTTTGGATGTTTTGTGGTTCTTCGCATATCAACAGTTGAGTATGGAAACTTCGTTAGCTAACTTGGCTAAATCGTGTTTCTTAATGTATCAACAAGTTAGAATACGTTATATAATATGTGCTTAATCCTCGTAACTTATATCAACTGATACGTAACATTAGCCAAATCGTGTTTTGTTGAGTAACGTTATCCACATCATGTGCGATAGCTAACACTTGGCATTAACATTTAGCTAGACTAGCTAAACCTGCACTTGTTACAGTTCCGTTACTGAGGTGTCTTGTGTGTCTTTGTGTATCCAGTATTCTTAGCTAGCCTGTGTGTCTTATGCTGCCGTTTTTCTAAACATTGCTTTCAGATCATGACGTTTTCTGTAGTTTTGTTCCCGGAGGATGTCTGTGTGGCAATAGTTCCACGCCTGTGGCTCAAAGGGACTTTGCTACTGGCCACCACACGGCATCACCAGCTGGAAGTCCTTCAGCCACGACAAGTTTGCCAGAACTTGTTCACCATCTGAAGACACCTGGGAGGCTGCCCCTTATAACCTCATCAAGCATGCAGGTAAATTTGAAAACATAATAACAATTTGAAACTTGGGATGAAAATGTGTTTTGCAGGGTAAATGCTTACAAAACCTTAACTTTTCCTAGATACGTGATAGACCAGACGTATGTATCGCCAGAGGAGCGAAAATCGTTCCAGTGTGGGCCGCTACCACCCCAAGGATGCACATCTACACCACAACACCCTGTAGATTGCAGCCCTGGAGGTATGTGAATTACATGTTGATCTGGTAATTGCTGCATTGTTTACTTGGTTTCACCATATTTATTGATTCACCAACTATTATGTTTAGTTTTAGGATGGAGCAAGCACAGTACTCCACGGCAACAGAGAGGTACTCCACAGCACCATGTGGAGGACTGCTACATAGGTATTTGTGGGTTCATTTACTTAACCCAGATGCTTAACTTATGTTACTAAAGCATGTTGCTTTCAATTTTATTTGTCAATTTCTATTTTAAAGGGCAAGAAGGCAGAGCTTGGTGAAGTTTTAGCTCTACACATGAAGGCAAGAATGAACATTTTGGCAGCCACTGCAATTTATTGAGTTCTGAGGAGTGTAAAATAACCAGATATTTAGGACTGAATAATTAACTGTCTGTCTTTACTTTCAGAACATTTGGAGAAGATCAAGCGGCTGACTAATGAGAATGTCGAGCTGAGGGCACAGCTGGCTCTACAATCAGGTAAACACAAGACTACAGTTACGCTAGCATCTTGTCCTCATGAAACTTAATTTGTCTGAATGTGTGCCCTATACTAAAATGCAATACTGAACTGCCTTTCTGAAATTTCATGTATAAGGCAGTTAGTTATGTTTATTTCACTATTGACATTTCTTTGTGCTTTTTAGCTTCAGATCAACAGCTGACTGAAGAGATTGTTGAGCTGAGGGCACAGCTGGTTCTACAGTCAGGTAAAAATAAGACTATAGTTGCACTAGCATGTTGTCTTCATAAAACATTTCATTTGTCTTGAATGTTGTGCAATCTGTCAGTGGTATGTGACCGTGATTAACTGCTTTTTTTGTAGGTCCATGTCATTCACTTCACTTGCGCCACATAGGCACAATGAGTGAAGAACTGCACGAGCTGTCGAACAAGATGGCCACAGTGCTCGCTTGTGTCCAAGCAAATGGCTTTGTGGGGGAGTTGTTGTTACCCAATGTTCAGGGTATTCAGCTCCTGGAAGACCTGCGGCAGTTTGATTCATAGTTGAGGCAAGACACGGACATTCAGGACAGACTGGTAAGCAGTTTTCTTTTCATTAAAAGCATCTAACAAACTTAGATGTTATATAAAGTGATTAGAAACATTTTACATGAGCTGTCAAGTGTAAAACCTTTTAATTCTTCTATCTGTAGGTTCGCTGTTTGGCTGTTAAGGCTGTCAGGGACCTGAAGTACACGGTGTGGCGGATGCTACCGTGCATCATTACAAATGCTCTCGCCCTCTTGATCACCTGGACTGGAGCTGGGAACAAGGCCAGCTTTACGGACCTTTTCCTCAGGACTATTATTCAAAGTATGTTATTTTGTACATGGCTATTAGATTATTGTGGTTAATTCATGACCTTTTCTCAGTCATGCCAGACCATTTAAGTACAATATCTGATTACTGTATTACAGGAGCCATAAGGAAGAATCCTTCCACCTGGGATGCCACTGACGAGGCTGTCCAGAACCAGGTCACCAGGTACCTGAAGGTAGGAGAAGACGTTGTGGCAGTACAAGGGACCTGCC
>JACXGI010010998.1:10472-26245 GCA_016801175.1 Esox masquinongy | reverse complement strand
ATTGCTTGTACACTTTTTTCTACCACATCTTTTCCTTCCCTTCGCCTCTCTATTAATGTGCTTGGACACAGAGCTCTGTGAACAGCTAGCCTCTTTAGCAATGACCTTTTGTGTCTTGCCCTGCTTGTGCAAGGTGTCAATGGTCGTCTTTTGGACAGCTGTCAAGTCAGCAGTCTTCCCCATGATTGTGTAGCCTACATAACTAGACTGAGAGACCATTTAAAGGCCTTTGCAGGTGTTTTGAGTTAATTAGCTGATTAGAGTGTGGCACCTGGTGTCTACAATATTGAACCTATTCACAATATTCTAATTTTCTGAGATACTGAATTTGGGGTTTTCATTAGTTGTCAGTTATAATCATCAAAATTAAAAGAAATAAACACTTGAAATATATCAGTCTGTGTGGATTGAATGTATACATTATACAAGTTTCACTTTTTGAAACGAATTACTGAAATAAATCAACTTTTTGATGATATTCTAATTTTATGACCAGCACCTGTATATGAATATTTCCCAGAGTGCCTTGTCTTTCAGGTGTATTTTAGAGATTTCACCCATGACTGTATTTCTTAGTGACAGATACATGGTAGTTGCATTCATTCCACAATTCATGGAGCAGATTTTTTTATTTTTTATTAATTAACATAAGAATGCTTTGCTGAGTACTGCGTTAATGTAACAGTTACACCACAAAACTGGTGGACAACATGTGCACATGGAAATAGTTAAACGTTGAGTATGCTGATGAAGCATTTCCCACGATACTAATTTGATGGAACATACTATGACTGTCATAAGAACTACAGCAATATGCTTTAAATATATAATTAAGACATTCTGAACATAAATCTATCTAGAACCTTTAAAATTAAATATTTCTATGAACGACAGTAAATGTTTTTTTTTGCGTGGAAGTACAAGGGTGGGATTCATTTTGCGTCAATTCAATAAATTTAGAAGGTAAATGGAAATACAATTTTCTGAATTGTTAAGTTTTACTGTTTAGAGTCTTCTTGAATAACTTGGACTGAACTGAACAGTAATGGACCCCAACCCTGCCATTATACAGGTTGGCCAATCAGCTGCCTCGTTCATCTGGGAAAGTGTAAGTGACCAATCAGATCAGAGAGTGAAGAGAAGTTGACCAGTGAATGTGGTGTGGCTGGTACTGTCGTTATAGACCCAGGTGTCTGGATACAGCAGTATATAGACCTGATCCCCAACCTCCAGTCCCAGGGAGACACTGTTGGAGCCCGTTTCATAGCGTGCAGAAAAAGCTCCAATATGGTTATAGATTGATACCACTTGAACGTTGTTCTTCATCAGCCACAGTCCCATGGTTCCAGTGGCTAGGCTGTGTCCAGAGTACATGAAGAAGTAGACTCCTCTGACAGGAGCTGTGAAGATGGCTGAGGGAAAACAGGTCAGAGGTGACATAGCATCACATGGAGATCTTTGAATTAGTCAGTTATTGAACTGAATGGTATTAGTTGCATCTATGTGTTGAATTATATCATTACGGAATGCTAGTGAGTGTGTGATTCTGGTTTTAGTATGGTAAAATCTGACCGCTCAGTCCCCAAAATATTTGTTTATCTGGTGCCAACAAGGGAAAAGACTAGAACCAGGTTTCACTTATGAATTTTCATTGATAGCTATCCACTGTTGACTCAGTTATTTGGTTAAGTTTAGGGTTGGAGGTGCTGTATCTGTGGTTAGGGTTAGGTTAAGTTTAGGGTTGGGGACACTGTAACTGTGGATACGGTTAGGTTATGGTTAGGGTTGAGACGAGGTACCCGTGGTTAGGGTTAGGTTAAGTTTAGGGTTGGGACGAGGTACCCGTGGTTAGGGTTAGGTTAAGGTTAGGGTTGGGGTGAGGTACCTGTGGCTGAGTTGTAGGCTCCTCCAGTGTTAATGAAGACATTCTGGTAGACCATGGTGACAAAATAACTGAATGGACCATAGTTACTACGGTCTCCCAATGAAGCAGCAAACGCCACCTGACTCACTTCACATTAAAGGACAGAATAAGCTAGACTTAAACATTAATACATCATTAATATATATATTAACAATAATGATAGTTATGATATAACAGTTATGTGATTCACTTTAAAGAATGACCTCTTGGATGCCAAAACATGGAGGGGTTTCAGAAATGTTAAGCCTAACCTGTTATTGCACATAATAACGATTTAGTCTGTGCTTACATTACTGAAGTGGTTCCTCCGCTTCTATTTTGGTAGAAATGCCACATTGAAAAACAATGGTAGGGAATGCACTTTTGTTTGGTTCTAATGGGCTATGACAGTTGAACTAAAGCTCATTCTGTATATAGTTATATCATATACAGGTGCATCTCAAAAAATTAGAATATCTTGGAAAAGGTCATTTTGTTCCATATTTCAAATTAAAAACTGAGAACTTCATATATTCTAAAGTCATTACATATAAAGTGAAACATTTCAAGCCTTTTTTTGTTTCAATCCTGATGATTACGGCTTACAGCTCACCCTATCGTTACAGTTACCTTTGGATATTCGACTATGACCCTTGCTTTGGAAGTTTTCACCGACTACGCCTTTTTGCCTTCGCCCCTCCTGTACCTTCGCCTGGTTCCACCATCCTCGCCCGTGTCTGATCCCTGCCCGTCCTCCACCTCGTTACTGCCTCGCCCTGCTTGTACCTTTGCCTGCTGTGCATGACCCTGATTGAAGACCACGATTTTTGCTTCATCCCTAGTTTGTCCAGTAATAAACATAGTGCACTTTGCACTTGAATCCTCTTCCTTTGTTTCCTCACACTCTCAGTACCTCGGTGAAACACTTAGGATTTTGGGTTGTGATGAAATTAAGTTGAGATAATGAAGGAACTATGTTGTTTCATCTCACCATTATTCCTGGTCTCCAGAGCAGCAATGTGTCTCTCCATCGCCGACACCTTGTTCATATTAACCATTACTTCGGCTGTCAGGTTCTGCACCTTCTTCTCCAGAGCCGCCCAAGTCACGTCAGCATTCGCGTCTTCGGTGCAAGTATGAGGGTACGAAGGAAGGGAGGAATGCAGAATGCCACAAAGCATACGAGTCAGTCAAGACTGATTTATTCCACTTTGGCTCATGTATTGCTTCTCAATTCACATAAAAACAAGAAGAAAAAAACATTTACATAAGTAATTGTGGTCTGCTTGCCAGCTTGTTTACATTGGAAATAATATTGTGTAAGACTTAAAAGCTGGGGTCATGTAACCATTTGAAACATTTGAAAAGTTGGATTGGTGTCTCTGTCAATCTTGTGCAAGAGATACTGTTAGTGGTTACATCTATTGAAAGTATTCAAATGAATGGAGTCACAGTTGGTTAACTTTGAAGAATGTAAAGTTGGTGGAATACCTCCTGAGTTACCCATTGCTTTTGTGCCCAGTTGGAGAAATAATTATTAAATACGATCCAGTCTTTTATGAAAAGGATCATGGAATGGCCTACACAGTTCTCATACTTACACCCCATCGAGCTGGTTTGTGATGAACTGGTTAGAAGGGTGAAAGCAAAGCAACCTACAAGTGCAAGACATTCGTGGGAAAAGTGTTGGGAAGAACTTTCCGAGCAGACTTTGATTTCCATTGTAGAAAGAATGTCACAAGTGTGTTTGGCTGTTATGTCTGCAAAAGGTGGCTACTTTGATGAGTCAAAAATGTTGATTACATTTTGTTAAACAAAACAATTACATGATTTTGTTTTGTCTCCAATTGTTTATTTGTTCTATGCTTTCAGAGTACATTAAGACATTAAACTGTGTGAATTTCAATAAAACCTGGAGAAATGGAGGTGTTCTAAAACTTCAGACCAGTAGTGTAAATCCCTTATTATAGGTTTTTATATACCATGATGAAGACTGGTCTTCTAAAACACAACAGGGTCAGAGGGTGGGTTTGTCTCTCCAGACGATGTTGAGGTTCCATTTGAGCTTCTTTTGGTTGTTAATTTTGATCATCAACATGTTACCATTCCGTAGTTGTCTTGGTGATCTACATAAGTTAATTCACTATCAAATATATTAGATTACATTACATTTTGAACTTACAGTTGACATACAGGCCGATGATCGCAGCCATCAGGAGCACATGAGCCCCAGGCACACTGCAGCACCTAGAAACAACCTCTTCCACAAACCTTTATTGTAGGCACCAGAAATCCCTGAAAGGACAGTAGAACAACACCCTGTGTCTCAAGAGGTACGTTCACATACAAATGTTTTGGAAAACGAGATTACGTTCAGTGTCGATATATGAGGACTGATGCATCAAAGCCCAGACTCTCAGGGGCAGTTGTGCTCGTAGTTAAATAGAGCGACTGTTTCCTAGGGCCTTGTACTCAGGAATGGTAACCAGTGACTTTCACTCTGATGGTTTCATGATTGATTCCATCATGACGCTGGACTTGTTTCGTTGGGGAGAGGCGACACTTTTCTTCTGTTCTTGTATAGTTAACCTTAAAGTTAACCATCCTAACCTTAATCCTAACCTCAGTACTGTGATGCCTAACCTTATTCCTAAACTCAGTACTGTGATGTCTAACATTAACCTAACTTTAATCTTGGACTCAGTACTATGATGCCTAACCTTAACCTTACCTTAATCCTAACCTCAGTACTGTGATGCCTAACCTTATTCCTAAACTCAGTACTGTGATGTCTAACATTAACTTAACCTTAATCTTGAACTCAGTACTATGATGTCTAACATTAACCTAACCGTAATCCTATACTCAGTACCGTGATGCCTAACATTTGGAAGATAAGGTTTTTGGGGGTTGTGGACCCAGATCTCCAAACAATAATTGTAAAACCTGACAATTCAGTCCCAACAAGCTCTTTTTAGCCAGTCCCAACCAGGATTAATTATATTGTCCGGTTTAAGGAAAATCCTTTTTCTAGTCCCTACAACTGAAATAGAAAAACAAATGTGTATATGCATTTGTGTGTGTGTGTGTGTGTGTGTGTGCTCGCCTTACCTGAGATGTTAGGCTGTAGAGGGCTTGGAATCACTGCAACCTTAGTCTTGGTGTTTTCATAAATAGTATCCCCAAACATGTCCATAGTGTACTACTGTCTTCATGTCTAGTGAGTCCATGCTGGGACTTGTTATTGGTGAAAACTGACAGGGAACTATCATACAATATGAGGAAGGTAATAGTGGCAGACAGAAAATGGAAATCAATGGCAGGTTTTAAATTCCATTTGTAACAGCCCTAAACAAATTCAAGGAGTTTGCGAGTGTTTCATTGGATTTCTTTAGATATTGGTTGTATATACAATCACTTCACATTTACATTAAAGCAGACACTTATCCAAAGTGACTTACAACTAGTGCAGTCAAAAAAATAAGCTAGGTTCTACCACACAACTTATTGAGCATAGCAAATTCTCTATCGGTAAATTTACAGTATTAAAAGCGGACCTACAGTACCAGTCAAAATGTTGGTCACACACCTACTCATTCTTGGCTCACTCTTTGCAATCACTCAACAAAAGTGGGACTACGATTTGGTTTTCAACAGGACAAGGACCCAAAACACACCTCCAGGCTGTACTTTACCAAGGAGAGTGATGGTGCTACATCAGATGATCTGGCCTCCACAATCACCTGACCCAGGGGCGTACGTTTCATTATACATGGGTGGGACATGTCCCCATCACTTTTTGAAAGTGGCATTTTGTCCCCCCCAATTTTTATCAACACAACAGGATTATAAGAAAATCTCAAACTCTTTAGAACAGTGCAGTTGGCAGTACGGTAAGCAATTGCGTAATTCGAATCAGACTGGCTTTAGGAGCACACGCAGGCACTTTGCTTTGAGGTAGTTGCTGGTCTGTAGTGTAGAAGCTACCGTTGCTATAGCAACTGTGATCTCTGGCTCATGAAAGTTTGGTAACCTAGCTGACATTACCTTTGGCTAATTACCTCCCGTAATGAGGTAGATATTTAGCTTATCAGACTGTTTTTCTAAAACCAGCAACCATGTATGGTGTCGTTAGGCTGGCATTATATGAACGATAGTTGCAAAATATATATTAGCTTGCTGGCTAACGTTTTGTTCTCTAGCTAGCAAACAGTCTACATTACACAGCCAAGAAAAGACTGAAGTTAGACATACTGGCTTTTTTATGCAAAGACAAAGTGAGTGCTACAGCTAGCTAGCTATGAGACATTAGAAGATCTAGCTAGTTAACTAACTAGCTTAATAGTTGATCTCTTGAAAAGTTGGCTTAAGTTATAAGTAGTTCCCTACATAGGTAGCTTCATTTGACATTTTAGCCTAATGTGGGTCTTAGTTATAGATCAAACATTGTCATCAGGTTCTGCAGGCGTCAATGTAGATCAAGCTGTTCATGTCATATTCTGTACTGCATTTAAGCAGGATCAGACGATGAACGTGACAAGGTCCTTGTCACAGCAGGATCAGGCAGCCTGGGAGAAAAGGTCAACCGTGGAGCTGAGGTGAAATGTTGTTTTTAAAGGTGGATAACTTAAACAAAATGATTTATGTTATAATGTGTAACTCATATCTTGAATGTTCATATTTATTAGCAGAACCTGAAGGATGTTGAGTCGACCAGTGGAGTAATGCAAGAGAGTTGTGGAGGTTGTGAAATTCAAGTACAGTACAGGCAAAATGTACATGTAGATCACATTATATCAGCAACACACATTGAAATACAGAGGTCTGTGTACTCTTCACTAAGAGCACACATCCCAGACAATATCTTAACTATGTAATATTAAATTAAATGGCTGAAAAGAGTATTTTTCATGTTTACTCCAGCAGAATTAAAGAGATGTTGTGTCCACCAGTGCACATACATCATATGGCCAAAAGTATGTGGACACCTGACCATCACACCTCTATGAGCTTGTTGGCCATCCCATTCCAAAACCATGGGTATTTACAAAAACATATTTGTCCCCACTGTGGCTGCACCAGGGCCCGCATTTGGTGGGGGCCTTTTGCTTGACCTCTATAAAAAATGTTTTTGGTAATTTTATGTTTTATCGTGTGTTTCTCTGTGGTTATCTAAGTCAGACCTCAGGATCGGTTTTCCATGCGTATATACCGCTTCTCAAATTTTCACCCCAGGGTGGGTCCATGTAAGGACACTTCGGCCCGGGGTCACCACGCTACGCCAGTCTTTGTCCCCCTCACATTTGAAATCAAACCTACGCCCCTGACTCGACCTAAACCAAACTGAAATGGTTTGAGATTAGTTGGACCACAGAGTGAAGGAAAAGCAGCCAACAAGTGCTCAGCCTTTGTGGGAACTCCATCAAGACTGTTGAAGAGGCATTCCAGGTGAGTATCTCATGAAGCGGGTTGATAGGTTTACAATTTGTATGGTCTTCTTTCCAGCGCTAACTAAATAATCGATTAGAATGCTACTTACTACTAAACTGTGTGGTTGTTTGGAATAGCTCTTTTAAAATGTATACACTTACCGTAAGTCACATTGGATAAGAGTGTCTGCTAAATGACTAAAATGTGAAATGTATTCACATTTTATGTGAGGCACGGTGGTTGGGATACGAATGAATGGTCCAAAACAATCATCTGCATGAAATGGTTTCATGTGAGCTGTGGCTTCAGGGACAGATATGGAAATGTCTGTTAGTAAAAGAGAACTGATGTTGCAACAAAGAGAACTGACGATGCAACAATCAAGACCAAGCTAACGCCCTTAGTTGCTAGACAATTAAATAAAACTCTTTTTAAAACAAATGGAACAGGAGAGTGCATAAAAGGAAGTGTATTATAAAATATTTCCCCAACCTTTGAAAGACAGATCATGCCTTGTCAACTTTGAAACAATACAAAGCACTTTGTTAATTACAGTAGTATGCCTGTCAGAAAATTATCAATATTATTTACATCAATCCAGTGGCCATTTGATTTCCCAACTGCATTTCATTTGAAAGGGAAGAACATTTGTCTGTTGGCAAACACAGGGTCCAACCAAAACTTGCCTTTTGCATTTGATTGAACCCAGGTCCTTGCAGATTAGACCATCCTGTTTATTACCCACATATCCAGGCAACACAGCATACAGTTACAGTTTACAGTAGTTTGATAAATAACTGTAAAAATACTGTAAAAACTGCAGAGTTAATATAACTCTCCCTGAGAACAGTTAATGCCAATAGATTATTTTAATGTCAGATTTAATGTTTTCAGGGTTGTTTTTAACTCTGTTAAAAGTTTTATTACTCTATTCAAATTCAACTCAAAATACTTGTCTACCATGAAAAATAGTAAAAGAAAATAGTGTCTACCATATTAGACACTGAATCCACACTAAAATCAGTCTTTAATAGCACTGCTTAGTGTTAAATCAAACATTCCCCAGAGTGACCCATCCTTTAGTAATGGACATAATTGTGGTCAGTGACAGTCTATTGTAGAGGACATATTGTGGTCAAGGACAGCCTGTTGTAGTGGACATATTGTGGTCAGGGACAGCCTGTTGTAGTGGACATATTGTGGTCAGGGACACCCTGTTGTTGTGGACATTGTGGTCAGGGACAGCCTGTTGTAGTGGACATTATGGTCAGGGACATCCTAGTGGACATATTGTGGTCAGGGACAGCCCGTTGAAGTGGACAAATTGTGGTCAGGGACATCCTAGTGGACAAATTGTGGTCAGGAATAGCCTGTTGTAGTTGACAAATTGTGGTCAGGGACATCCTAGTGGACATATCGTGGTCAGGGACATCCTGTTGTAGTTGACAAATTGTTGTCAGGGACATCCTAGTGGACATATTATGGCCAGGGACAGCCTGTTGTAGTGGACATATTGTGGTCAGGGACATCCTAGCGGACATATTGTGGCCAGGGACATCCTAGTGGACATATTGATGGGCGCATACAGAGTTGCTTGAAAATATGTGAACGCTACAGGGATGGTCATCATTTTTGTATAAAATGTACAAAAAATCATAAACCCCATTTTGTAATAAAGACATTCCAAATAAAGGACACAAACAAAAACATATGACATCATTGTGTATTTAACAAAAGTGGTTTATTTCACAAAAAATTGATTTCATACATGCTAAAATGTGAACTCCTTCATCCAATAACTTGTGAAACCTTCCATTAGCAGCGATAACTTGGGGTAAATGTCTCCTATTGCCACTAATCAGTCTCTGATTTTTGCCCAGTCCTCCTTACATAACTCAGCTTTTTGAGTGAGGTTTGAGGGGTGTCTGGCATGTACTGCCCACTTCAGGTCCTGACACAGCATCTTGATTGGATTAGGGTCAGGACTTGGCCAATCCAAAATAGAACATCCTCTTTCGCCTGAGCCATTCTTTGGTAGATTTGCATGAATGCTTTGGGTCATTGTTTTGTTGGAAGACCTATTTTCATCCCGGATTTAGGTCCTTGACTTGATGGCCTGAAGTTCTGTTCAAATATCTCCTGGCCTACCTCAGAATTCATGGTTCCCTTGATGATGTGTAGTCGACCAGGTCCAGAGGAGGAAAAGCAGCCCCAGATCTTGACATGACCACTACCATACCTGACGGTTGGGATACGGTTCTTTTGGTGGTAAGCAGTGTTGTGTTTTTCGATTTTGAGTGTGAATATAAACATCAATTTTGGACTCATCTTTCCAAAGAATGATTTCCAGAAACCTTGAGGCAGGTCCAGATGTTCTCTGGCAAAGTTAGGACGGGCATTTTTTTCCCAGCACAGGCTTCTTCGTAGCAACCCTCCCATGAATGCCATTTCGATTCAGTGTTCTGATTATTATTGAACCATGCACAATAACCTGTGATGCAGCAAGGGAGCTGTGCCATTCTCCTGATGTTATGTTTGGGTTGGAATTTACCTGATTTATTATTTTTCTTGCAGCTCTTGGGGATATTTCGGAAGGGCATCCATTTCTAGGCCAAGCTGCTGCCACATAAAAAAGACTGGTTCTGATTAAATAAAGACTTTACGGTGAACACTACAAAAATCGAATTGCAGAAGGGGTTTACATACTTTCAAGCAGCACTGGATTTTACCAGGTAAGTATGACTGAGAACACATTTGCATTTCCAATGGCCTGGAAGCATTTAAGGTTAACTGCTTTGCTCAAGGAAAGAAAGATTTTTCCCCAAGCCGGCTCAGGGATTTGATCTGGCACTGCTCTGGTCAACAGGCCATCCTTCCGCCCCAAGACTGTTGAAGGTAACCTAGGTAACCTGGTCCGTAGACATCTGCTCCAGTTCATTCATCCAATCACATGGAGAATCCTCTTCGAAGTCCCTGGAGGATGTTAGGCATGTTAGAACTGTTCTATAAACAATGGAAGCACAAATGTATAATATCCACCTGTCTGTAAATAAGGCCAGCATACACTTGGCTTTAATTAATGCTCATATTCACTTTTCTGTGACTGAATGAATGGAAGAGTCCTAAGCAGGATTATCGATCTACTGCGTTCTATTATCCGCCTATGGTCCAAACACACCCGTTTCCCAACAGGGCGCGCTACATTTGACCAAGGCTATGTATTTGACCAAGGCTGTGTATTGGGAATAGTTTGCCATTTGGGAGATTGCATCTGTTTGGTCTTCTGGGAGGACTCACGTGTCCTCGTCATCAGAGCGCGGTTCCAGCCTGTCCTCGTCCACAGTCATGTCCTCCTCCACCTCCATCCGTCCGTCGGTACTGTCACCTCCCCTCGGAGACAGGGGACCCACCAGAGGATCCTCACCTGGGAGGAGGACACAGGGTTTGAGAGACAACCAGTCCCCTTTGGAAGCTCAATCCAAATGGTTTTATGCATTGGCTTTCGGTGGTACTGGCACCCTGGCATTCAGAACCCAATAGACCATTTTAAATAAGAAAATAAACAGAGATATTGGCTTTGACAAAATCACTGACACCCCAGACTCAGTATCTGGTGGCACATCCTTTGGCCGAAACTACTGCAGTCAAATGCTTCCTATAACCTCTGTACAGGTAATTTGGCCCACTCTTTTGCACACCGCTCCCATTCAAAAAGATGTATTTTGTCCCACACAGGAGATAGCGGCAAGTGAAGGAGTGTTTTGGTAAATTGCAGCCAGGCTTTCCTTATGTCTCTCTCAGCACTGGGATCCAGGGTCTCCCATCATAAAACCGCCATTCGCTGAGTCAGCAACTGGTGGCGGTCAGCTTGAATCTGTGTGGCAGTGAAATCAAGGTTCTTTAGAACAAACCTTCGCTGGGCCTCAAACCCCTTGCCAACAGGAACATCAGGATTTCAGGAGTTGGCCTTAAAGCCTTCAGTGTCCATGCTTGGCCACAATCTTGTGTCTGACCTCCGCAGACAATTCTCTGGCTATCTTTCTTTTATCCGTACTCATTACAGTACACACAGAGACACAACACAGAAGAATTAGTCTTTTTCTCTGTTCAAACTGGCTGAATAGAGGATTGTCATATGGCAGGCACCCGCAACTCACCTCAGGTAAGCTCAATTCCAAAATGTCTACCTACTTTTAGAAGGTGCGATAATACTGCTTGGACAGTTTTAGGAGTTATTTGTTGAACGAGTGAACATTCAGTCAATCATTTAGATCTGCTCAACTGCAAACCAAAATAATTCTTATGGTGATTTTGAAATTTCAACAGTTTTCTAGAAGAATGATTAGAATTACGTGCAATGCCTTTGGTCATGACTGTAACTAATTCAACATAATATTTACAATATTTATTTATAAAGAAATTAAGTCTATAACAAAATCCGGAGAAAATGAAATGTAGAATTAATTGTAGAAACAAGAAGACAGTTTTGCCATTTACAGGGCCTTTGGAAAGTATTCCAGTATGTTGAAACTCAACAGGCGTATTCCTACCATGCTTGTGTATGGAGTACGTCCTGAATGCAGTGCTGAGCTTGGCTTTCTGCAGAAGGCTGAGGAGTCTCTCTGGGGGACTCCTGTCCCACTGCCTCCTCCCCCTGGTCTTCCCTGGTGGGTCCTCGTCAGACACCTCTGTGGAATCAATGGACACGCTGACGGTACTTTTTATTGATCCCTCTAACATCTATGAATCAACAGGGACGTCTGAAGGCATTTTCTAGGACTTGATGTGCTGACGCTTTGGTGAAACAAAATGTTTTGTGTCACAACAATCTGCTTTGCTTCAGCGTGCCTGTATATCGTGTGATGTTGGTTAGTACTGAGTTTCTCTTCCTGTTAACTCTGTTATAGATAATATAGTGGCCAATACTGGTGGATCCGTTAGGTTATTTCATCTTAAGGACCTTTATGACTTTAGACTAGAAGTCTCCTCCTGTTTACCGTTTGTCTCTGGCCGTCTGACAGGAGAAAATCTGTTCATGATGGTCTTGTGGCCTGCTCTTCTCACCCCATTGACAATGCTATGCACTATTTCCTCCAGCCTGGCCAGTTTGCGAGTGTACAGTACATATGTACCTGGGTGAGTGGGCGCCAGGCTCCCAGAAGAGAGGAGATCAGCATTGGCTAACACCTGTAGAGCTGTGTTTGAAGGGCCGGGGACCCACTGCTTTCTCCTACTGTTCTCACACAGGGCCTCGTGGGACACTAGACCTTCATGGAGGAATAGGGGGACATGATGAATTACATTAATAACATTTAGCAGATTTTTATTCTGTCATCCAGAATGCCAGCGCCTGGGTTTCACTGGAGGGGATTAAAACATTTCATCACGCTATGATACATTCTAGGAGTTGGCATCAACATGGAGGGAAAAGGTTTTTAAAAATCCCATTTAAAAATAGTAATAATTTATTACTGTTAGTATTGGTGTATGTATCACTTTTGTTCGTCAACACTGACATTCACAACAGTAAATCATAATTAATTAGCTTTAATACCAATCAACCATGTAAAGCATTAATGGGTTCCAAGCAGGGCTGCTAAATTTATATCCGATATTTGAATTATATTCAAAACCAAGGGGGAAAAATTACATTCAAATGCTAAAAAACGATTTTGAAATTTTGACATTTCAGTCAAATTGTGCAGGGCTCTACAGTGTAACAAGTTACTGTAGGGATATTTTCATAAAATGTTGTTCTTTCACATTAACCTGATGAAGAGCAGACAGAATGTCTCATGTGATCTCTTGCATATCAATTGGGTGTTAATGAAACATTTAACCAGGGCTCATATAATTTTCCTAAAAAGTCCAAAATTGTCTTTGATTTTTCCACATTTAATTGTTAAGAGAGACTGGTGAAGAATAAGGTACACAGTTTGGATTTCTATGTGTGTCAAGGTCAACAGCTGTGCTCAGTTTCTCTTCTTACTATACTGATTTCATGTGAATGTCAGAATGACCTGTTGCTTGTCCTTGCATGCCTTGGGAGGATGAGTGAGCTCATGGATAAGGGAATCCTTCGACTTCAGAGAATATGCTGAGTAATGATGAGAAGTGGCTGGGGGAGCGAATCCCAGAGGGTTGTGAAACATTGGAGAAGGATCCATCCAGAAATTAGCATAATGGGAGGACCTAATATCATTGTATAACCATACTGTATAAAAATGTGCGTCTAAGGTTTGGAAGTCGGTTGTTCTGCAGACCAACATGGCTTGGTTGCTCTGCAGATCAGCACGGCTTTATGACGTCAATAAAGTCTACTTTTGAATTCACAAACTCCTGAGTTGTTTGAAAATGTTGGCGGGAAAAAGGGGAACAATTTTCCACAACATTACTCAGTGGGCGAACATATAAATAAAATTTCCCTCATGTGTGAGTGACGATTTTAACCCCAAAACAACAGCTAAGATGCTGTTTCATAAATATTGCCTCTGAATTGTTTAGCTTAGCTACGTTTCTGGAATATTTAGTCAATGTGCCAACTAGCCCTGGACACAGTCCTGTAACTGCAGCTGCTTCGGGTAATAAATGATATTGCCAAAGAAACTGGATGAAAACTAATTGTGTGGCCTTATTCGTTGGCTTTCGAAAGCTTTTGATACAGCTGTGTTGTTGGGCTTAGCTGTGGATACAATTACAAATGAGGCCAGAGTGATTCGGCAGCTGATATTAACGCAGTTATGATGGTGTCAGTGAAATGCGTGCAATGAGAGTTGACTGTTGCTTCGTTTCAGTCAGGCAGGGAAAAACAGTCCAGTGATGTCCCAGGAATATCAACATTATTTGGTTTCTGGATGGGGTGACAGAATATAAAGCTACATTGGTCTGCAAACTACTCAATGTGACGTGGAACTTAGCAATCATCTCACAGTATCCTACAAAACACAACACACACTGATGTGTCAAAAGAGTTTGAGCCTGTTGACAAACATCCCTGTACAACAGAACACTACTCTCCACAACTAAATATGAGCGGCATTTAACAAGTTCATACTCTAGTATTGCTATCAAACAACCAATATAGAATTTGAAAGGGGAAGTGGGAGGCCAGTCCAGAATATGTGGGGCAATGAATGAATTCCACGTAAACAATTGTACGTGTCTGTTATGCCTCTTTATTTATTTTTATTGACCCATAGAATGGCAGAATGCCACCATATAAGGTATATTTCATGGCGTAAATATCAATTAACATGACCATATCATTGTCAGGCGCCACAACTTTAAAACTAAGTGTTTGTCTGTGTTAACATTGCGTCACCTAACATTGCCCTCTACTGGACACAATGGGCACCACACTGAACATAGACAAAAATACATTTTCACACATAAATTATAGATATTTAAATATCATTCATAATAATTGTATGAATATTCAAATGTTGTTTTAGCAGCATCTTGACATCCCTAGTACCTAGGTGTTATATGTCAGAACATAAAGGGTTACCGCCCGACGTTTGAAGAAAAAGTGATACATCCACCTACTTTTTCTCAACCTTTTCATCGTCATGTTACCTTCACACCTTCACACTCATTTTTAAACAAGACACACTCCATTTCATCCAGCAACCAGACAAGTAACGTCTCCTTACCTGGATCTTCCATGGTAGAGGCTGTCATGAGGGTCTTCTGGCCCAGCATCGAGGCTACCTTCTCCTCCTCCTCTATCCTCCATCTCCCTGTTCTCCTTTCCTCTTGCAGCTCCTACACATCAGAGCAGGATAGCAACGTGGTGGTGTGTGAGTCACAATACAGACATAAACACAGTTATAGGATCACATTAAACACTAATCCCATCCTTCTCATCTACCCCCAGTTCTAACACTAAACTCCATAGTCAACCCTTCAAACACTAATCCCAATTGAAATTTTTATGCCAAACCCCTACTCCAGAAATAGCCTTTCTCCTTGCGAAAACTGACAAAAAAATCTTGTTACACAGGTAACCGTGACCCAGTCATCATAACATGTTCTGGTTGGCCAGGTGACTGTGACCCTGTCATCAAAACATTTCCTGGTTGGCCAGGTGACTGTGACCCCGTCATCATAACACTACCTGATTGGCCAGGTGACTTTGCAGTAGCCTGGCTACGCGGTGGGACGTCAGAATAGTGTGGATGGATGGGCGGTCCCTGGGGTTGGTCTTGAACATCTGTTTGATGAGGTATTGCAACTCGTAGGGCAGGTGTTGGGGTAGAGGGGGGTACGAACCCCGACACACCTTCATTATCAGGGACTTCCAACTAGGAGCCTGGAACTGAAACAGTGAGGAAGTGAGTGGGAGTTGAGGAAGGCAAAAAGTATGAAGGAAGAGGGAAGCAGAAAGCAAGGGAGATGGGGTCAGAACAGAGTGGGAGGGGAGGATGGAGAGAGACGGACA
>JACXGI010010998.1:0-10372 GCA_016801175.1 Esox masquinongy | reverse complement strand
CAGGGAGATGAGTGGCAACAAAACCCAGACAGATACTGAAGCTGGCTGCTGCTGCCAGTGCTGAAACACAAACTCCCAGAAGAACAGAGAGAGTACCGGATGTCTGAAACAAACCGGATGTCTGAAACACAAACTCCCAGAAGAACAGAGAGAGTACCGGATGTCTGAAACAAACCGGATGTCTGAAACACAAACTCCCAGAAGAACAGAGAGAGTACCGGATGTCTGAAACAAACCGGATGTCTGAAACACAAACTCCCAGAAGAACAGAGAGAGTACCGGATGTCGCAGGGTACAGAGCTCATAAAGGACACAGCCAAGGGACCACACATCACTGCAAAACAAACACAATTATTATCACACACAGAAGAGATAACACACACTGTAGAGTAATTTATATAAATGTAGCGTTTGTTTAGGCCAGAGGTATACAACACTGGTCCTGAAGAGACAGAGGACTTTGATTTAAGCTAGCTGGAAGCCCAGTTGTGTAGAATTACATCAGTCACTGAACTGATCCATATCTTAAGTTGCCATCCCCTGCTCTAGCCTAAATAATAAAATTTTTTGTCCATACATTTGTGATGTCACATATAGTACCGGAAGCACCTCTCATTAAACAGAGATATTAATCGTAACTATGTCAGAGGGTAAACAAACAGAACTCTACCTCTTGTTGTTGTATGGCTGGTTATCCCAGATCTCTGGAGAAACGTAGTAAGGCGTTCCAACGTATGTACGAGCATAGACCTTTGCGCTGGCAGAGAAATTATCAGAAAATTAGTTTGCTGTAAAAGCACACCCAAAGGATATCAACATCTACATCCCCATAAAGGAACAACAGATACTTCTTTTTATTCTCTTTATTCTCGATACCTATTCAGAACACATGCAGAGCCAAAGTCCCCAAGCTTGACTGTTCCTTTGTCAGACAGGAAGATATTCTAGGAGTGGGGGAAAAAAGGAAGCGATAAACAGAAAGGTACAGTACTTCACATCCCTTCCACTATTCATGTCAGTTATTCTGTCCCTGACTTGAATTAGAGAGAAAACAATATCTATTTTTAAAATATTATTGCCGGACCGCATATGCGGAGCAGGCCTAGAACAGTGAATGTCTCTTACTGAGTCCATCCCTGACTGACTGACAGACTACACAATTCTCTCATCTTTTCACTTGACAAAAAAGTTAGTTATAAATATATCATCACCTATATTGATAGATACTCAATGTCATTCACGAATGGCTAATTAGCTGTTAAAATGGCCAGTGGTAAAAGAGGATTTGTTCAGAATAGACAAAAACTTTGCTGACTACAATCTTCTGTAGCTACGGGAAGCCTAAAATGAAACTGTTTACCGTAGTGATGGCCAAACGAGGCTTCATTAGCGTTATTTTAGCAGCAGGATATTATGCTGGAAGCACTCAGATTTTCATTATCACAATAAAAGCCATCATTGACATTTAGAAGGCCATATAGTTAACAATCTAGTATGTAAAAAAAGAACAGACAAGAACAACATTGGAACGGCCATTAAACATAAAATGTCAGACTAGATTGACAGACTAGATTGTTAACTATATCGCCTTATATAATTCAATGATGGCTTTTATTTTGAAAAAGAAAATTTGAGTTAGGGCTGCTAGCATAATATCCTGCTGCTAGAAGAACGGCCATCACTAGTTTACTGTTATATTGTTACTATTTCTGGTGGATTTTCGAATTATGTCTTAGCATTTCTTCAGGATAGTCAAACACTTCGCTGGCTACATGATTCTCTCGTCTTTTCACTTGGCGTAAAAGTCTGTTATCGTCACCTATATTGATACAGTAATTATTGTATCAGTGTCATTGATGAATGGCAAATATGCTGTTAAAACGGCCAGTGGCAAAAGCCATACAGTTCATAGATACTATTTGTGGTGGAGGTAAACTTAATAAGAAACGTTACTCAGTTTAACACGATGATTAATGGTGTCTAACGAAATATTCAAACTTGACGTGATGTTAATGCATGACAACATTATATAATGTCAATGTGCTATACTGACACCTGGCAAATGGTCAGCTCTGTGGTGTTGTGGTTAAAGACACAGCCATTCACGTGGGCGACCTAGGTTAGAATCTTGAGAGGGCAGCCTTGATCATCACTTTCTATTGCGGGCCGGCTGAACTAAGCTTGCCTGGTTTCTTGTTATTAAACAACATCACATTTTATAATTATTATTATTTAGCCACTTTCACCAAACTAAATAAACGTCAAAATAAAGTGGATCTAAAAAAAAGCCGTAGCCAGCCACCGGACGATAAAACAACATGAGTCCAACCCAGATCTTAAAGCCAGGATCCTGCATTTACCAGTAACTAAGTGATCAACCCAACTGTTCTACTGTGAAATCTAAGGGAGGGTATGGAGAAATGTAACTGCATTCTTTTCAACACACAGCACTTCGAACGCAAGGCCTGACGTTTCAATATATAATCTTATCTATGACTTATTACGGGCAATCAATGTGCATACTATACATTAATTACTTTGAAGTCAAAAATGTGAAATTAAACTAAATATTCCAGCTTTAGAGGACATATGTTGCCAACCTGAAATGTAGCCATTTAAAACCTTAAATTTTTGAGCATACCTTGGACTTTAGATCCCTGTGTAAGACCCGTTTGTCGTGAATGTGCTTTGTACCAGAACACATCTGAGCAAACCACTTGAGAATCTGACAACAAAGAGACAGCCAAAACAGTGTGTGAGTTGTGACACGGGCCTCACAAACTGAAGGAAGTGATTCCCAAACAACGTGGTCAGTTACTGGTCTAGTATTTTAGATCGGCCATTGGCTGAATTGGGTTATTAATAGACTCATATGTGTATTAAAGAAGATGCCATACTGTGTCCTGTGGGAACTGCTTGTTTTTCTGCTGCAGTATTCTCTGGAGCAGGTCTCCTCCAACGCAGAACTCCATCACTATGTAAAGATTGCCGTCACCTGAAGGAGACAACACAAAAGCAACACTTTGTTTAGCATTTTAATGTCCCCATTTTTTAACAGGTTAATGAGAGTTTATTTACAGGGGGAAGCAATAGGGATGAATGAGCCAACTGGATGCTGGGCACGGCCATCCACAGTCACTCCTACAACTACAATAAGTGTTGTGGGATATTTCAGGACAGCCAAGTCTAGACAGCTGTTTAATGTCCCATTGGAGTAGCCCACAAGGGCAATATCCCAAATCAAAGCTGTGGGATCTCCTTAGACCAGTGGAAAGAGTGCCTCCTAACAGGGCAGTCACCAGGAATTCTGGGCCACCTGAAAAGAGGTATGCCTGGTATACACCCTTACTTATAGATGATGGTGATATTATTACGATCAGTCCCGTGAATCATACCCACCTTTCCCGCGTTAGCTACAGTCCTGCCTTCTAGTAGGCCTCTAAAATAACTTACAGCAGCATCCAGGAACTAGAAAAGAGCAAATCTGCTTAGCTCCAGTGACAAGCTACCAGTGGGAAACGTGCCATGTTGTTGGCCTATATAGCATTTACTTCATAACACATTCATAACACTGGACAAAGATCACACTATCAAAACAATCTCATTTCATTCAAGAAAATCGGCAGTGAAAAGGACCTTCGAAAGAATCCTTGAAGGCCACTATGTTGGGGTGCTTCATTCTGGACAACAGGACCGCTTCTCTTCTGGCATTCTCCATTTTTGACTGAGTCTGAAATAGGGAGTTATTATTTAGCTGTGGTCCAGGTTGTTGCGTGACCTGAATGTTCTTAAAGAAACCATGAAGAAGGCTCAGCCACGTGTAGACAAAGACACAGCGATATCACGTTCTCTGGTAATTGTAACCTACCTTTGGGAGGTGGATCTCTTTCATTACATAAGTCTCCTGGTTGGATCTAGACTGGACCAGCAACGCCCGACCGAAGGAGCCTTCACCAACCACATTATGGACTGTGTACCCATCCATGGCCACGCTGGCAGTGGTCTGAAATAAGATTACCAGCATTATCTGTTGTGGTGGGCAGATTCAAGACACACTGAAATAGAAAATTACAAACTTAAGTGAGAGACTTACTAGCAATCCCAATAATACGATACCGCAAAGGTTAAAAACACGAAGAGTGACGGTGAGATATAACCGTGTCGTTATGGCGCCTGCTTTGAACTTTAAAATACACAAAAAGCGCATAACTATGCTGCACATGTTGGTCTTTGTTTACCAACCAACATTGAGCCTCTTTTAAAAAAGAGAACACTGGATGTATCTATATTGAAAAACTATAGACCTGTATCAAATCTCCATTTTATAGCCAAGATCATTGAGAAGGTTGTCTTCAATCAACTCAGCAATTTTGTGAACTCAAGCGGTCTCTTAGACAAATTTCAGTCAGGCTTCCAACCACACTTCAGTACTGAAACGGCCATGATAAAGATTTTAAATGATATACGGCTGAATACTGATTTGGATAAAATAACAGCTCTGGTTCTATTAGATCTCAGTGCAGCATTTGACACAGTAAATCATAGAACACTTATAGATAGGCTGGAATATTGGGTAGGAGTCTCCAGGACAGTCCTTATTTGGTTCAGATCTTATTTAGATGGCCAGAGTTACTTTGTCACCATTGGTGATAATGAATCTGATAGGGTGGCTATGACATGCGGAGTTCCCCAGGGATCAGTTCTCAGACCGCTTCTGTTCAATCTCTATATGCTACCTCTGGGCCAAATTCTACAGAACAACAACATTAACTACTATAGCTATGCCGATGATACTCAAATATATATGGCTCTCGAATCGTATGACAACAGCTCAATAGACTCACTGTGTCACTGTATAGAGCACATAAATGCCTGGATGAACCAAAAGTGTCTACAATTAAACCAAGATAAAACCAAGATTATTGTGTTTGGCAACAAAAATAAAAGAACAAGTATTAGTAAAGAGCTGGATTCTCAGGCCCTTAAAACCAGGGATCAAGTGTGTAATCTTGGTGTTCTGATAGACTCAGACCTCACATTTAACGGTCACATCAAAGTGGTCACCAAAACAGCATTCTGTCATTTTAAAAATATAGCCAGAATCAAGGCTTGGTGTCCCAAAAAAGACCAAGAGAAGCTCATCCATGCTCTTATCTCCAGTAGGGTTGACTACTGTAATGGCCTCTTAACTGGACTCCCCAAAAAGACTGTAAAACAGCTGCAGCTCATTCAGAATGCTGCTGCTAGAATTTAAACCAGGACCAAGAGAACATAGCACATCACTCCTGTTCTGAAATCTTTGCACTGGCTTCCAGTCAGTTACAGAATAGATTTTAAAGTGGTGCTTTTAGTCTATAAATCAATGAATAGTTTAGGCCCTGAATACATTTCTGATATGTTTGAAGAGTGTAAGCCGAGCAGAGCTCTTAGATCCATGAACTCAGGTCAGCTAGTAGAACCCAGAGTCCAAACTAAACATGGAGAAGCTGCGTTTAGCAGTTATGCTGCACACAACTGGAATAAACTACCAGAAGATTTTAGACGTGCCCCAAATGTATCAATTTTTAAATCCAGGTTAAAAAAACACTTCTCTTTTCACGCACCTATGATCGAGTGCTTAAATTTAACCACACTGTTTAGCCTTACAGCTTCTATAGCTTCGTATTTCTATTTTCTGATTCAATGTATTTTTATATTTCTCATTCTTTGTTTTCATTCTATTTATAATTTTCTATATTTTACCAATGGTTAAATATTTTTTCTGTAATGCAAGTTCTGGTGCAATCAGAGGAATAACCTCTATGTAAATGTAACAATCTGCTGATGACGGATAATGCAAGTTCTTGTGCTGCTGTTTAGACATCGATGTAGGGTATTATCTCACAAAAGAACTGACGAGTTTATCCAAGCACTGGAGCGCGAGGATTGAGATACCGGGGTGGTACAGTAAACAGTTATGGTAACTGTAATTCATCGAGGATGAATATAAAATGCATGTACAGACATGCCATATATGTCCCCCTGGAGACAGCCGGGTAAGACATCGATGCAGAGATTATCTCAAGAAGAGACTGATGGGTTTATCCTAGCGCTGGAGTGCAAAAATTGAGATACAGTGGTGGGGAGTCCCCCTGGAGGGTGGTTAGAGAATTGTAACAATATGACTGTTTTTTTATTCTATTGTATTTTTATATTTTTCTTTTCATTGTAAAGCACATTGAATTGCATCTATGTATGAATTGTGCTATATAAATAAACTTGCTTGATTTTGTGTTGGTGCATTAGCAAAGCTAACGGTTTTTCATAATATCTGAGTTCCGACTCGCTCCCCAGCCACGTGGGGCTCGAACCAGCGAACCTCTGAAACCAAAGACAGCTGTCACACATTAAGTGTTGTAACCATCGCACCACAGAAGCAATGCTCCTTGTGGCGCAAGGAAAACAACCACTTCCAGGTCTCAGAGCGAGTAGCTGGCTGAAATGCTCTCTAAACTGACCCCAGTGCTGACTTGCCATTTCACACCCACCACACTCTTCCCTCTTTGACCTGCTCCTCTGTAGCAACCACAGAAGCTGGGCAGAACCCAACTGGGTGATCCGGGTCAACAGAATTTCACACAAAAGAATGGCTTGACACCTTCAGGTTGCTGGCGAAAATCCGTGGGTGACTTCCCGAGTGTCTAGGAGTTCAAATAACCCAGCAATTTAGGGGCACATTCTTGACTTGATTTCAGTCTTTTAATTAAATATATTACATCCTATTGTTTTCTAATGAATAAACCTCATTAACAATTGAATATTTCATGTACAGTAGGAGGTATTTCGTTTTGTATAGGTGTAAGGGTGTAAACGCTGACGCAGATAGCATTTTAAGCAGTTTTGACACTTGCACTGAGACCTCGCTGAGACCATTGTGGAGCGAAGGAAACAAATTCTTAAAGGTCTAAGATAGAGTGACGTAAATGTTTGTAATGCTGTCTGTGCCGGATGATAGCGTTGACGCTCCCCGCGGGTCCGTTCTTATTCACTTCAATGCATTCTAGCTCCACCGTAGTACTCGAGCAAGTTCGCGTGTAGTGTGTTTTACCCTTCAGATATTTATGATTTCATTCCACAGGTAACGGCTAGGGAGCTTAAGTGGTCATTTTCCCTTTACTTGACATCTATCTGTTCTACACGTTCTACTGGTCATTACAGAAAAAATTCGCATCTTTAGTCAAGGGGTCATGTACAACCACTTTAGCCTTGGTTTTTACTGTAGTTCACTCAAGTAAAAATGTCAGTGCCGATGCATCGTAGATATTTAGCAAAAAATAAAATGTACATACTTTTTCTTGTTATTTAACTGGGGTTGTGACCACACGCGTGTGGTCTTTGTCCAACACTGCTTCCGTATTATTGTATGACGTGTGGAAGGCGTGGCCTGCACGTTCAAAACAACTCGAAAATTTAAAAGAACAACGCCAGCGTGGTTCAGGTCCGAACTCTCTGACCCCCCTTTTGTAGTTGCATGTGGGTTTAATCGACGGGTTAAGTTATTTGTTTGTAGTTTGAGATTTTTCCCCATGTTTGAAGTTGTCTTGAAACCACTGGCATTAGAAATGGTAATGGAATCAATACAATTTAGGCTGTATAATGCAACTCTATCATTATATCAAGGTTAACTGCTCTAAATCCAGCATTTTGTCATGAAACACATTTTAATGAGTGGACCTATCCATATTCAGGGTCATAAGTAAGTAATAGGGCATGATGGGATGTGAAATGTGGCCAACATACCACGGCTAAAGCCTTGTTGACATTACAACATACCTCTTATTCACACAATCTCGTTCCGCTACTGGTTGGATAAGTGTACAGTCCATAGTGCATAGAGGAGAGCTCATCTCTCATGAGACATTGCATTGACTTTTTCAGTTTTGCAAAATATGACCTTTGCACTCAACAGAGGAGTGATGAATTATTTCAGACAATAGTAAAGTATGTTTTGTACGGTTACTAACAGATTTTTTTTTGTTACCTAGAACCTGTAAACATGACTGCCAAGGTTTGTAATGCCATTTCAGTTCCATATCTATAGCATCTTAACTGGAACAATTATTTCAGCAATGGGTGCCAAAAGTCCAAGTAACATATTTAATGTGATTTCAACATGCACATCACTTAAAATGTCTGTAGTATGATATTAATTTATCGGTAACTACAAAGTACCCTTGTAACCGATTCGCTCCATCCACCCCACTCAAACCAGTGATCCTCTGAACATAATGACGACTGTCACCCACAAAGCCAATTGCAGCGTTAACAGGTGGACACAGGGCTTTCTCCCCAAGAGCTCTGTTGTTTTGGAATGATTGGCTGACTAATGTGAGTGACGCAGACTAGGGCCTGGGGAAGAATCATGACTTAGTACCCCCATAGCGTGTGTGACTCCCAGGGGACACACCTATTTGTACATACTCAAAACTTTTAAAGCATTCAAAGTGTTTATTTCCCATCAAGGACATCAGAAGATGTCCAGTGGACAGGGGCTCTATGCTGTTCCAGTGTTTCCTCAGTGCTTTTTCTTGTGACCTGAGCTAAAACAATAATGCGTGGGCCGATATGTTTGTCCAGAAGTAGACTAAACATGTGAGACCAAGACAACGTCCCAAATGACACCCTATTCCGTATGGATTCTGCTCAAAGTCAGTGTGCTGAATAGTGATTAGGGTGCTCTCAGTCTATAATACAGCTAATGTTGGATGTGCCTTTAGGTTCTATGTTGTTCCACTAGGTGACAGTAAGATCACTGCTGTGCACTAGGAACTAAGATCAGCTTCCACTCCCCTAACCATTAGGAGTAAAATCACAAAAATGATCTTGGATCAGAATTTAAAAGCTACAGCCGGGTGAAATGTCCAGCAACCTATTCAATACAGAAAGACCAAATTCCAACGCTACCGTCTCATTGAAAATACTTTATATGTCAGTGTATGCCATTATGTGACCAGAAAGGTTATGTGGCCAGAGCTTTGCAGCCCAGAGGGGGACTGCAACCTCAGACGGACAAAGGCCTGTTCAGTGTTCAGGGGGTTTTCGGGATCAAAAAGGGTATTAGGTGGTGGGCGTGGTCAAGCACATAGCCAGGGGCGTGGCCAAGGGAGCAGCAATAGGCAATTTCGGCCCATCACCGCACAGAATTGACCACTTTTAGAGGCCCCTCCCTCCCATCTTCAAAGACAATTTTTTTGAAATTCAACACATTTCTTCAAGAAGATAATAGAAATGTTTGTCATTTTAAAGCGCATCTTCTGGAATTGTAAACATTTTCCGGTGGAGAACAACTGCAAACATTGCTCACAGATTTAGCATTCAGAAGTAGCTATCTTGTGTAATTATGCTCTGATGCTCCTATGCAGAGCAACTTGGTGATAAATCGATGAATAAAGTTAAGTGTTTTTTAGTTAATATCCCTTTGCAATACAGCTTTCAATTTATGAATTTGGACGGTGCTAATAATGCCAATTCCAGGCTGGGACAGAGTTGAATAATGGCTTGTGGCAACCCACCTAAGAGTTTCTATGTCAGAAACAAAACCTAATGGTAAAGCATTATGGTCTCAATGAACTTTGAAGAATGCAGAAATAACAGCTCTGAGGTTTTGTCAAACCTCAAAGTGAATGTCATTGCCTATTTCAGTCTGCCGACATCAGTGTTCAGTTGCAGACTGAAGGATGAAACCACACATTGTTTTTATTGTATTGGCCAGTACAGTGTGATGTATCTTGTGACACATTTTTGTATTTTTCAGTATGTCAGTGTGTCACTGTCACTGTGTTCCATGATATCTGGTACCTTGCTGCACAACTGGTAGCAACTTTATTGTTATTTCATGGTTGCAGGTTCAAAACCAGGCTCATTCTCATGCATGGCTCCATCAGAGATTGGTTGGTTGTGTGACTCACATCCCTTGCCCTGCTCCTCTCCCTTCCCCTCACCAATCCTCACCCTTTCCTCTCCCCTGTCCCCCACCCCCCTGTTATGAAGGAAGCAGCAGACAGCCCAAGGCCTTATCTTAGACACACACTGAATCCCCTTGGGGTGAAACTCAAGGAAACACTTGTTAGAGTCACGCTTTAATTCCTCTTTCTGCTGTACCTCAGCTATATTGCAACACACTGATTTTGTCCAGGGATCTCTAGGCTGGTTTTCCTATAATTACACTGGTTTTGAGCAGACCGCTAAGATGCTATAGGCCCTGGAGAAAAGAACTGCACCATACAGGAGGTTTGCTCAGCATTAACTCTAGGATGTAGACTGTAGTCTTGCTTTGTGTTGTTCCGTCAGAACAGATACACACCGCCCAGGTCCGTCAGAACAGACATACACC
>JACXGI010010997.1:14212-26230 GCA_016801175.1 Esox masquinongy | reverse complement strand
GAGAGAACATCCATTTTGCCGGCACCCTAACGAAGTCGGTCTTCTCTCCCCTCGTCCTCTGTCCAATTAGAAACCGGCACCACTGGAAAAGACACGAGAGGCCGCAACTAATAAAGGTCAGGTGACAATCACTCTTCCTATCGGGTGACAGGAGGAGCAGGTGTGACCGGGTCTCATCTGGCCAGGACAGCTTGCGTCAGGGATGACTGAGGCCCAGGTCATAATCCAGGCCCTCTTCAATCAAAACATGTAGCCAGCCCCAACACTCATTTCCCAGCACTCTTGAGGGATGTGAAACACAAATGCAGGTCTAACGATTAGGGCTATATTTGGGTAACACCGTTCATTTACATTTTTAAAAGGTTTTAAAACAAATTCAGATGAATGCAACAGACGGACAAACAAAGTGCTTGATTTGTAAAAAAAATAAATAAAAAAAATGTTTGTTATAAAGCTGTAACATTTATTGTCAAATTTCACTTTATCATATAATGCTGTCAGATATACATTTTTGTATATCAGGCATTGTTTTAATATTTTTGAATAGATTGAGAAAATGATTTGTGCCTAATGTGTATGCCTACCTGTGCTCACCTGCACAGTCTAGACCCTGTCTCATTCATAATTCATTTCTGTTATTGTCATGTTGCATAATTCAACAAGCGTGTCAAGAGAAAGATATTTAAATAAAAATGCTAGACTCGGGAATACACCTAAACATGTATAATAATATACATAATTTATTGTTTGTAAGATCATGTCACTAAAATCTGAGTGTTGATTTTCAGATGTTGTGTTCATTTCAGTGCTTCTAATTTGAACACATTTAAACCGCATGTAATCATTACTTTTTTCAATTGCACAAAAAGCTCAGAAGCATTCTAATAACATTATTCTTTCTCTTTGAAAGGGTCAAGGCAACTAAGAATAAGAAATCCCATCCAAGAAGTTGTGTTCTTATCAATGCATTAGAAAATGTTTGCATTCTATTTAAACCAGTACTGGGGTTGGAGTTTGACAAATTTCCCCCCTGTCGTTAACTGAAAAGAGTTGAAAAGTGTCAGAGTAAAATTAAAGAAATCAATTTAGCAAGATGTAAATGGTAAGTGGATTTTGCGCCCTTTACACACAGGAAATTTATGGGGGTAAAGCAAATGTCCTCTGATGGGTGGAGCTTGCCCATTGCTATTTCAGGCTTTCAGTGTTCACAATCATTAGGACATTTCAATCAGTGCGTGGTGCATTTGCTGACAGCCATCAACAGATCCACATGCCTGTGAATGAGAGAAAGGTCCATACACAAAGCAGATGCATTTAGAGTGGCTGGAAGCTAATGGAATGACGGGTTTGAAGGCTGTACACAAGTGTCCATTATGGGAAGGGAAATGAATATTAGGCTATTCCCACTTCCCAACCCCAATGGGTGCTCACTGCCATTCCCCCTCAAGCCTTTTCCATCCCCGAGACACCAAGTCTTTACTTTGTGTTTGTTTATTTTAGCTCCTCCTTTTTGAACTACTTCTCTGGCGTTCACGATTTATTCATTTTCAAAAGTGTAGGATGCGTGAGCATGAGAGTGCTATTCATTTCCCTCACTTAGGCACGAAAAAAGGTCTTCTATTTACTTGTGAGTGAGAAGATAGGACGAGGAGACATGCATATGAAGTGACTCCAATTCTTAGACACAGTCTCAATGACAGTGCATACTACTAAACAAAGACCTACCAAAGATATATCCAGATATATTGACATGGATATAACTTTGTATTCATACAGATGCTTGCAAACAAGCATAGCCAATTCAGCCAGGAAACCAGAGTGGTAATTGGCCAGCGATGCATCAGCTGACATCAGATCACGCCTATCACAATATCAGATTTCATACAGTCAATTTAATCATCAGATTATTCAATCAGTCTGATGTGCTCATGGCCATACTAGCATGCGGTGGCAAATCCACCCACCACCTCTGCCTCCAGCTGTTTGGTACTGTTTCTTTTGTGTGGGGATTGGTACTGGGTACCTTGCTCATTGCCTATGGGGATTGCTATTAATAATATTTTGGTGACGTTATTGTTGGTAGTATCGCATAAACAATCATGTGATGGCAGTGAGTTCCCACAGAGGAGCAGAACCAAATTCCGAGGAACTGTGGTGTGCATAGCTCCCCAATAAATGTTTAAACTAATACGTGGTATTTTCTATCTGAAGTCACAGGTAGGGACACAAACATCCAAGTATGGAGGATTCACTTTAACAAAGGTTTTAGAGCGCAAAGAACATCTTTAAATGGTGGGCTGCTAAGTTGCTTTGGGACTGGTAAAGCACTTCAGCTCCGTTTTGATCTTTGCTGGTCGTCTCACTTGGGAGCTCTTTGGAGCGTTTTGCCAAGGTGGCCCGGTCTGCCAAGGCGGCTGTCGCATTCACCTCTGGATCAACCCAGCCGTCTCCAGGGAAACCACTGACTCACTGCCGCGACAACAAGGCCCATCTGCTGCTCATCTTAGGGAAGTGGCTGTGCCAGTTTTTTGGATGAGGGGTTTCTAGAATTCTCTATGAGACTTGGAAATGTCTCTCTCCGACAAAGTTGGAAATATTACACTGATGTCTAAACAAACTGAGATATTTGAAAAGATTAATACTTTTGGACATTTAATGGAATTTGCAATAGTCTTTCAACGTTCACAAATCCATGCCATAAACTTTCAATTCCTGTGCTGCTGAAATGAAGGATGTCATAAAATTCTGTCCAATTCCTCTTAAATATCCTATCGCTACAGTACCGGTGTGGTATTGAATACCTATAGATGGCCTATGACATTTAAACAGCACAAGGGCTTTTTTGTCCGCATCTAAAAGATTAAATCGAGGCCATCTACCCCAGACGTGTTTTGACAAAACGCGCTAAACGGCCAACCCTGGAAGGAACATATAACTTACAGAACGGAAATGAAATTCCGCAGCACTCAATGCTGGCAGATGGATACCCCCACCTCCATTCTCCTAGGTCCCACAAATCTAAGACAGTGGCTTTTTACACTGCAAATGATCAAAATGTAAAACGGACACCGGGAGAGATTTAGGTAGATGTCACGCACCGGCGAAACGACAGTAAGGAAGCGCGTGACAGAAGAGACAGGACAGGGAGGAGAGATGGGAACACACTTTGGCAGCTTGCCAACAGCCTGAGCGGTGTGAGAGTAGGTGGGAGCCACAACCTTGTTATTTAGCACCACTTTACGGGGGGGGGGGGTGCTAGGCCGCAGTGATCCTCAATCTTGCTCACGGAAAGCTGCAGTGCTGCAGGTTTCTGTCCCGTCTGCAGCGAAACACCTGATTCAGCTAAACTAGGTGTTAAAAATTTGGCTGATTAGTCGAACGGGGTGTAATGACATACAGACAGACACCAACAGTGGAGGATCAATGCAATGTCCCAGAGAACTGAAGAGATTATTGTCATGGCAGTGAAAACTAATGTACTCAAGCCATTGTGGTTCAAATGACTGATTGTTAATTTTACTTAAAATGCTTTGCAAAGTTGAAAACTGGCTCAAATCCAGCTGATATAAAGGGAAAAAAAAAATTGTAATGACACATTTGTGGCAACGGATAAGCTTCGCCCACCCAAACATTTCCAGTGTTTAAAGGGTACAAAATCCACATGCCAATTAAATCTCGATGGATTGATTGTGTTCATTTTACTCTGGTGACTCTTTCCTACTCTTGCTGATGCCATTTGTTTTCTCCTATTAATATAACGACCTTGGAAACATTGATAATGACATGTCAAACTCAACCTGGTAATGTTTGTTCTCCGTTGTTGTCGACTAATGTCACGTCTTATGGAATTATGAAAATAAGTACGTAAATGTTTACAAGTCTAAGCAACTTAGGAAAAAAATCAACACTCAGAATAAAGGGAAAATTATGTCTGATCTCCATATAAAGTTAGTTAAGTCTCCATAGTGTAATCCAAGCATTAAGAGTTTAAATTTGAATATCCTTCTGTTGACAGTATTAATGACAGTCGAGTTGGCACAAGTAAGGACAGGTAAACCTAGATAGAAATGTGTCAATGCCTGAATGTCCAAAAACTCAACTTTTTGTCCGTCCCAGTTCAGAATGCAATTGGAAAAGCATTATAGTGCTCTTCACATCGCACAGCTCATCCAGTCAGGAAGAATTCACTGGAACCTACCTGCCTGGAGGAGAACGCATTCTACAACCAACAACCATGATTGAGTGTGACAAGGCAAGGCAACCCTGCCCAACATCCACCCACCAACCATGGACGGTACTGAGCCAATTTGCACCGTCCTCTGGGGGACCTCCGGGACCAGACGAGAAATGCTGCAACCAGAATTACAACACTGGTTGCAATGACCCAGATATACTGTGAGGCTATGACTTCTATCGGGAGCCCTAATTTGCCCTTTTTCCAAAAAGTTCCATCTCAGAAAACTGTCTTTAATTCCACTAGACCGTATACCCCCAAAGTCAGATTCCACAGCCAAAGTCAGACCGGGCTACATTGTAAAAAGCGATCCAATCAAAACGTGTGTTCAGGTCTTCCGTTTAGGTTCATAATCTAATGCTCAGATTGTGGACATAGGCAGAACTATGATGTCCTACCCTGTTAGCAGGCTCCACACACCAGCTGTTGAAGCCTGGGGACAAGGCCACCATCTGGGCCACAATGATGTCACTCACTCAATACATCCTTCCCTAATTCGACTTCCGAAGGGTTTCAGATTGATTTCCTTCACCCAGTATCATCCAGTCTCTACTTGCATTTCACAGGGGGCCAACTGCAATGGCAGACACGCAATCACACCCTCAAACCTTTATTGCCCTTCCGATTGTGACAGGAAGGAAAGCGACACTTACTTGAACCCTGGTGCCATGTTGGCGCAACTCCCGGTCCGCAGCCAGATGCAGTATGGGTCACGGGAAGACAGGCAGCTCCTAGAGAGGGGAGAGAGAGGCGGTGAAGTCCCTGTATGATGCTACCATTTGGCGTGAGAGCAATAGGCGTCCGACTGTCTGCAGTGACACGCCAAAAACACACACTGACACACACGTACACGCATACACTCACACACGGATCCTTCTGCGGTCTAGTGGAGCGTGTTCTGTTGGGGCTATTCCCCAGCTGGCACCGCGGAGCGAGACGGGTTGGCCTGAGTATGAACTCCGAGAGTTGAGCTTGTGCGACAGCGTGTGTCAGAGGGTGCGTTTGAGCTCCGTCTCCGAGATGACAACGCGTACGCCTATGAAGGACCTCTCGGAGGACAGGTGTGCGCGCGTCTCCCTGGATACGCGAGCGGGGGTGTGACAGCGCGCGCGTCATGGTTGGCAGACTGGAGGAGAGTAAAGCCAGTCATCTCGGTGACAGATGCCCTCAGCCCCTTCCCCCCCACCCCAGCCAAGCAGATACACTGAGAGCCTGGCCCACTTGGACTGAAGGGAGAGGGGGCTGTCATCCGCTGGCCTGAGGAAAGGAGGAGGAGAGGGGATCGTCTCCTTTGGCTCTCTCACACGTCATTCAGTTCTCAGTCCCCCCCCACGGCCCCTCCAGCCCCGCGTGGCCCCAGTGTGACATTGTGAGCAGGGCAGGTGTATCTTCAGATGCAGGACAGTAAGTGCACGCGTTTGTGGACTTTCTGGGTCGGTCTCACATTGTGGGACTTCATTTAACGACAGCGCCATTTTGGGGGCCGAGATGAGGTCTTCGCTATACCCAGAACAACAACATCTGCTACGGTGAGCTTGTGAACAATAAACAAACTACTGTGTGGAAGGCAAACATCGCAGATGAGGGATAAATTACCTTTCTTTTGCCACCTACTTTCTCAAATCTTCACTGTGTTGGCAGAGGGTTCCTGGTGTCAAGTATGCCCCATCCTACAATGTCTAAATGTGTACACCCGGACTTGTACGCATACTCTATCCACATCTATAATTATATTCTTGATGTGGGTGTTCTGCGAAAAGGATATTCTGCTAAAGTGAAACATTTTACCCAACATTTAAGGGCTGTTAAAATATTGATCAATTAAGCGCCACGTTTAATGTTTCAGGTGTTTGCCAAAATATGCAAACAGGCTCTCTTAAAAACCATGCCAAATACATTTGGACAATTTGGGTCTATGCCTTCTCTGTGCTCCATCTTGTGCCATTATCTGCCAAATGAGTAGAACAAATATAAATGTGTTGATAATGAAATCAGTCAATCACAAAATTACTTTTCAAGACACTAATTATTTGTTATAAATGCTTTATGACAAATAATTTTTGTGAGTGTAAAAGGTCTACGAAATGTACAGGTCCAGTTTCTCATGTGGTTCAGACTTTGAATAATTTTTTTTCCTGAGTGTTTAGTCTGTTTGGTAAAAAAAAAAGGAAATTCCAGAAGCTTCTGTTTATTCTCTATGTAATATATGCTTTTCTTGAGAACAGACTACTCCAGCAAGTTATGATCAAAGCTGAAACAATCTCTGCAAGATCATGTGATGACCACAGTATTACTGGCTACATAACATGACTGAATATAATAGCGCAGTAGAACAATACTAAAAAAAAAATCACTACAGAATTCAATCATGGAGGATAATTCCAAAGTTTAACATCAACTCAGAATCCCTCTGAATAACAACCATTTGATATCAGTCTGTGTCAGTTTAAGAGGACATGTATTTCCATCATTGAGCTAGATTGTGTTGCTTCAAAGTATTGCATTGAACATTGTAGCCCCTGCAGAGGAATTGTACAGCCTATCGGAGAATTTTCCTCGGTGCTGTGGAACACGATTTGCACATGTGCAGAGCTTCACCTTGTCAGGAAAGGACTCACGCATTTGTTTCTGCCTTGTTGAAACTCACTTTCTACAGGCACCGTGCTCGATGCAGCGGCTGAGCGGCACTCTGATGACGCAGCTGGTGAAGGCCACAAACAAGGCATGATGGTCCTTATCCAGTTCCATTCCCAGAATCCTCCGGTCCTCCTGCCCCTGAACGTCACACCTGTGGCAAAATGTCAATATTACCAGTGAGACTATTTACCACCATTGATAAGCCTCCACCCACACCACCTGAACCTCCTTCACACCACCTGAACCTCCTTCACACCACCTGAACCTCCTTCACACCACTGGTTACAACATACTCAAATGGGTTTACACAATTGGAGGCTTTACAGAGTGGTTCTATACTTAGAGGTGTTACCCACTGACTTCAAAAAGTTCTGTTACCATTGTTATTATTGACAGACTTCGAAAGGTTCTGTTCTTTGAGTTGTTATTGACTGACTTGAGAAGTTTCGTCTGGAAATTGAGAGGTTCCGTACTCTGAGGGGTTACATAGTGACATAGAGCGGTTCTGCACTCACTTAGAGGGGTTATAGACATCTATTTCCTCCAGGAGCTGGGAGCCGAAGGAAGCATTAGGATGAGTGCTGGACAACACCTTCAGGACCCTGCCATCCTCCGAACCCAAAAAGACCACAGTGCGGTCCTTAGATGGCCCGGCAGAGGTGTCCACCGCAATCCTGGTCAGCTTGTACCTGGAAAAGGGAAGTAAAACAGCCATAATGTCAGTCACTGGGAAAAAGTGATTCGACATTGCTGCTACGGAGCAGCAGGTCAACCCAGAAACTCTCAACTGAACAAGATGGAGATGATACAGTGGAACTCTGATAAACCTTTACTTCTGCTAAACGCTACTTTCTGGCTGAGACTGGACACGTTCCCAAATGCCTCGGCTTGAGTTTGTTGCCTAGCAATGTAACAACTGTTCAGGATGGTTTTATAAATTAACTCTGAATGCCTTCTGAATGTGAATGCTCTCATCTTCGTAAGCAAATTTGCAACAGGCTGCTTAAGACCATGTCATCTTTCCAAACGTGCGACACTAACAGCTGTCAGAAAAGTCACTGTTATCACCGCTCGCTCATTACTGTGAAACACTCCATCGATCAGAACATCCAGTGATTTTAACCCTATTTGATCTCCGATATTTACAAGTCTTCACTAGGACTTTAGATCGTTTCATCTCAGGACTCTTATGCAGTGTGAAATAGCACATTCCCGAGCCCCCTGGCTTCTTTTGTCATTTACCAGACCATCACGTCAGCATCCTACAGTGAGAAGCGGCGGGCGGGGCACCCAGGGGGTATGCCAGGCAGACTCATAAACACCTCATATTACCTCTGCACCGCCGGTAAATGTCAAGCTTTGTAGATGAAGCTGAGCATTAGGATCCAGGCTGAGGCAATTGCTGGATTTCTTTTTTTCCCCCAAACTGCGGAGACTCAGTTGTCTGGTTTGAGTAAAGTGTCATTCTTTGACTAATTTGATTTGGTTGTAAGCCCTATCCCCAAACGCATTGCTGCCATTTTTCTTTACTCTGCTGATTTGTTTAACTGTGCAATATTTTGTATTATATTTCATTTTTGTCATATTGCCTATGTCGCCGTTTGTCCGCGGTGAGAAACACTACAGCGGTTGGGTGGAGCCCTGTACCTGCTGGTGGTGCGGGTGAAGCAGGGTCGGTCGTTGACAGACGGCACTGCCTCATCCATCAGAGGGTAAGACTTGATGAAAGTCAGAGTATCGTCTGGGAACGAGGTGGATGACTTGTAAGCCAAGGCTGGTCCGTCACCGGCGCAGGAACCTGGCCTGAAGTGGAGAATAGCAGGCTGGACAATAGAACGCTTCAAAATTCACCCACACCTGTAACAACCGCTAAAAAACGCTGGCTGAGCTGGAACGCTAGGCCATAGTAAATGAATTAAATCGAACCTTCGCTGAGCCTCTCGTGGCATGATTAGTGCTAATAATTCCATTTCCTCAAAATGGCACCAACAAATGTGTCCATTTTTATTTCACTCCTACCATCGATCCTTAATACAAAAAAAAAAACTAGAAGTTTAACATTCGACCCTCTATTGTATCACCACTGATTACATCTGGGTGACCTGGAAGAATAAAAAAAAATTGCAACTCTGAATATTTCTAGTCTAGTGTTTGATTACAAGGAATGGCTCGGCCAAATCATATTTTATTAAAAAGAGAAGATTGTCTTGATTAAAATGATGCCCCACTTATTGAAAACACTTTGAGATATGGTATGAATTATCCATTGGATAACAATGGGGCAGCAAGTTTAGAAAAAAAAATATTGGTATTTCTGAAATTTCAAAGACTAACTGTAAATGACAATTTAAATAGGAAAGTGTAAATAGCAGTTAAAGTAAATAGCAGTAAAGATAAATATATATGACATATGTATGATTTCTTGTATGACTTCTTTGTCCTCTTTATACTAGTGGGGCTGTATGCATAGCAGTATGATTTAAAATACGTTCTGAAGAGAAGTTGGTGCCACAGGGCTCAGTACAATTGATAGGAAGAGCCAGGGTGAAAAAACACCTACAATAAGGCCTGTTTTCCCCGATTTCTCTAAAACTACAACACATAGCTTGGATATAAGGTCATATTAATATACTGACCTCCATGACAAATGCAATGAACTAAATTTCACCCAGAAAAACTATTGCAAAATGTTTCATCTGTCAAGCCCAAGAATAGGGATAGATGAGAAACAACAGTAGCCCTGTATTAGCTAAACGACACCAAACATGGGTCGGTACTGTGCTAGCGTAGCTTTTCCAGGATCTGTCGTTACCCTTTAGCCAATAATGTCCCGCCTGGTCATATGTAGTGTTGTCCTCACCTGGGTTTAGGCACCTGTTCCTCTGGTACCTGGGTCCAGGCTGAGTCACTGGTCTTTTGCTCTTTAAACTTCCCGTTAAAGACCTTCTCCACGTCGTCCATGTAGAAGGCACACACCGCTGAGCCAGGGATACTGACGAGAGAGATAGGCAGAGAGCGTGTTTAGAAAAGGGGCCTTGTGGGACCGAGTTACTGAAAAGGTTTGTTGAAACATGGTTGGCTGGTCAAACAAGGTGAAAAAAGGGATTTTTATCCGGCGAGCACAGAGGTCTGTGAATAATTTAAAGTCAATATCATGTGTTCTTAGTTAAAGCAAAAAAGTTCCTGTACTGCAAAGCGTATGAGTAAATATCTCTTAGAAAAAAAGGGTTCTTCGGAGAAAACTTTACAGGTCTTAGATGATTTTTGTGGGGTTCCATGTAGAAACACTTTGAGTTCCATGTTGAATCCTCTGTGGAAAGGGTTGTTTATGGAACCAAAAAAGGTTCTAAGTGGAACCTAAAGGGTTCTTTAAAGGATTCTTGTATTTCTCTATCTAGGAAATAGAGCAGTTTTACTGAATATCAAATGTTCTTGCATTGTAAGAAAGGTATGGTTATTATCTTTGAATGATTAGGGCCATCATTCTCCAGTTCAGTCACCACCTGGTTCATGACTACTAGGCTAACCTGTTAGCTTGAGTCGTGAACACCCCCATCACCGCAGGGCGCTGGTTGATCTGCAGCACGTTGGTGAGCGACTGAAGCACGTCAAAGTAAAAGAAGGAATCGCCGGGCACTGAACAGTTAAGCCGCGCCTTCAGGAAGGAGGTCCAGTAGCGCTCCAGCACCCTGGGAGAGCCGCCGTTGTCGTTCTTACAGACCCGCGCCACCCGAGAGAACACCACCTTGGAGCGGAACCAGAAAAAAATCCAAGTTAGAATAGAGCTTTACAATCCCTTGTGCTCTCCTACTGAGACAACAGACATGACTTGAGAGGCTTGAGGCAGCACAGGGTCAGCCTCAGAGCTAGCAGCATGGGTTGAAGAAGTCCCTGGCTTACATCCAGATTACACAATAAACATGAATATTCTACCAAGGCTCCTGTTCCTATTACCGTCTCTCACCATAGATATTCATTGGCAATAAACTGGGAGAAACTAATAAGAACATGAATCAAGACATAGCCAAGGAGTCAACTAAAAGCAGTGCCACTACCTATAGATGGAGGGGTTACATCGCTATACAACCGGAGACGCTACATGACTGAAGCCAATCTACAGACACTGACCTGAAGAAACGTGAAGAAAACTGTATCTGGACTTTGAAACACTCTGACGCAAACCGAATAGATCATGATGAGTACATTAAAATATTCATAGCGGTCGGGAAAGCAATGGATTACAAAGACAATCAACATACAAAACAGGACCAACACGCAGAACAGGTAGACAGTCAAAACCATTCCCCCACGATGGCCAGCATTTGACAGAAATTTATATATACATAAGCAAGCACCTAAACTGGCATGTTAATTTCATCTGAATTTGTGATTTCCATTGCCTTTTCAATGGGAGTTGTACATTCATAGTCAAGCAACGCATCCACATCCATCCCAATTCCACGGATTAAAAGTTCGACTGAGTTTAACCTCATAATGGCAGACGGATGCGTGAGCCAATTAGAAGAGAGGGCATGTACATGGACCGCCAACCAAAATGTATCCGCTCTAATTTGCTCCCTGTGGATCGTTCTGGCCGCAGCCTAATCCCCACAGATGGATGGTATTTCCCATCCATTAGAACTCACTGGTCGCAGTACGTAAGGAATCGGTCCTGTCGTTATAGATCATCCATAATGGTGCCCCGGACTCATTTCACACGTCAATCGATCAGTCGTCTCAACAAGTCGTCCTACATCTGATCAGAGCAGATAATAGACCATCCGTTCTAATGGACAGGGCTGATGTGTAGCCCTCTGTTGTTCTATCGCGGACAGCCTCTTACCTTGCCCAGCGTGGTGTACTCCACCGCAATCTCACTGAGGAAGAAGTAGACATAGTTCCCGTACTCAATCGCATGGAGGAAATGGGGCTCTGGGAATGAATGGGGACACAAACAAGAGGGGAGGAAGTGAGTCTGAATGAAAGACATTCAGGTGAGTCAGCATTTGGTGCGGTCCCTGGTGGTCGACCCGATTCAGTTGGTCGAGGACGTATTCATGAGCTGAATGGGGAGTCTTGACGTTGGGCAGACCAACCGACACACCGCCCACCCACAACCCTGGCAGACGGAAGTCAGGTGACCAACC
>JACXGI010010997.1:0-14112 GCA_016801175.1 Esox masquinongy | reverse complement strand
CAGTCCGCAACACAGGGCTGTCGTCGCCGAGGCTACGGTAGATGACCGCGTCACTGGCCAGGAAATCGGTCATGGTGGCAGAGTAAAAATCCCCCCCTGGAAAAAAGGTAAAGTCACTTAAAGCAGTTAAGACATTATTTTTTATATTTGGTTGAGATTAATACAAACACAAAGCCATGTCAGGTCAATTCATCAATTCAAACATATGAAACATCTTAACACTAGAACCGCAAAATGCCTACGCCAATTGGCGTTTGAGTTTGTAATTAAAATAAAACTGCCATTTTGAAAGATACACCCTCCTCCTTCCATGACTTTTCCTAAATAGGCGTATATTACATTGTTCTGTTGTCGGAATTCTAAATTGACGAATACAAAATGATTTAGAGATGATTTACCTGTTTTTTTTACCCTGTTTTCCTACTTAATCCACCAACAGCCTACGCCACTTAGCGTTGGTACCCAAATGGTACCCAGGCACTAATCACCCCTCACTGAATGCATGACGTCAATAGATGAATGCGCAATACTCTAAGATGAAAGAAAACTTAATTAGGCTATTATTGAAAAACAAAAGAAATGATATAGGCTACTTACCACGTGTTACTGTTTTTCAATAGGAGATTCAGCTTATTGTGTAGGGTAATTCATCAAATTTAAATCGAAAATGTAAATCAACATTATTTTAGGAGGGAAGGAGAAACTAAATCGCCCACACATCCTATCGTCTCTTTGAATTTTCTCTGCTTATTTTACTGAAGGTTAATATTTTACAAATGTATTAGGCTAAATACTTATTCACAAAACGAAATTCCAACGATATCTCGTTTCTATCTTTTTCTCTTTTTCTAATAACTCCTCTCGGGTTTTCAATAACTTCTTCATGTAACCTATTGTCACGGTCCGGTGAGGATCAGCGCCACCGTGTCGTGGACCCCCAGTTCCCGTCACTCCACAAACACATCCCGGACTTGTTTTGTGTCTTCAATCACTCACACCAGGTCCCAATCATTCCATCAGTATGTGTTTAAATGTTTCTCCTCTGCTCCCCTCACTTGTTGATCGTTGTTGTTGTTGTTGTCGTCGTCGTCCGACACACGTAACGGGTGAGTGCTTTCGGTTTGCTGTTTTAATTCAGACCCTTTATTTTCGTTAAGTTTGTTTGTATTCAGTGTTTGATACGATTAAAAGTCAACATCACCTGCATTCTGCCTGCGCCTGGTTCCTCTCCACCACCACTCGTTACACCTATAGAAATCTTATATGCCAGTAATCTAGAAGACTAGAGCTATGCTTTGGCGTTGAAATCAACCCAATAGCCCCACTACAATCCGCGGGAGAGACCTGCAAAGACGCGCGGTTCACTGCCTATTCATTTCGGACCTTGTCTTTTTCTAATGACTCCTCTTGGTTTCTCGATAATTTATTGATGTAATCTATAGAAAAATCGTATATGCCAGTAATCTAGAAGACTAGAGCTATGCATTGGCATTGAGATCAACTCGATAGCCCCACTACAACCCGCGGGAGAGACCTGCAAAGACGCGCCGTTCACAGCCTATTCATTTCGGACCTCGTCTTTTTCTAATAGCTCCTCTCGGTTTTTCGATAACGTTTTCATGGCACCTATAGAAAAATCCTATATGCCAATAATCTAGGAGACTAGAGCTACGCATTGGCGTTGAAATCAACCCGACAGCCCCACTACTGCAGTTCACTGCCTATTCATTTCGGACCTCTTCTTTTTCTATGTATTCTTTTTTTAGTCGTTTCTTTAGTATGATGACACCTTCAATACAAACACATTCTTGTATTTTTCAAATTCATTAACCATTTAAAACAAACAAATTCTGTATTTCATTATTTTTTTTTTAGAATATTCTATATAGTTTGATGACGACCCAGTAGATGAACTGATGCTCTGGCTGGATGGTGATGCTGCGGAGGAGAATGTCCATGCTAATAAGGATGATTCGTATGCTAATGATGCCAAACAGCGTTCGGCTCTGGCGGTTATAGGGGGTAAAAAAGGCCTGGTGGTTCTAGTGTTAAAGAATGCTCAATTGATAAAGCTTATATTTACACCGATCAGCCATAACATTATGACCACCTGCCTAATATTGTGTAGGCCCCACTTTTGTCGCCAAAACAGCCCTGACCCATTAAGGCATGGACTCCACTAGACCACTGATGGTGTGCTGTGGTATCTGGCATCAAGATGTTGGCAGCAGATCCTTTAAGTCCTGTAAGTTACGAGGTGGGGCCTCCATGGATCGGAATTGTTTGTCCAGCACATCCCACATATGCTCGATTGGATTGAGATCTGGGGAATTTGGAGGCCAAGTCAACACCTTGAACTCGTTGTTGTGTTCCTCAAACCATTCCTGAATCATTTTTGCTTTGTGGCAGGGTGCATTATCCTGCTGAAAGAGGCCAATGCCATCAGGGAATACCACTGCCATGAAAGTGTGCACATGGTCTGCAACAATGCTTAGGTGGTATGTGTCAAAGTAACATCCACATGAATGGCAGGACCCAAGGTTTCCCAGTAGAACATTGCCCAAAGCATCACACTGCCTCCACCGACAGACACACACCCAGCCATCCATGAGATGTAAAAGAAAACGTGATTCATCAGACCAGGCCAACTTTTTCCATTACTCCGTGGTCCAGTTCTGATGCTCATGTGCCCATTGTAGGCGCTTTCGGCAGTGGACAGGGGTCAGCATGGGCACCCTGACTGGTCTGCGGCTAAGCAGCCCCATACGCAACAAACTGCGATGCACTGTGTGTTCAAACACCTTTCTATCAGTACCAACATATTAACTTTTTCAGCAATCTGAGCTACAGTAGCTCATCTGTTGGATCGGACCACACGGGCCAGCCTTTGCTCCCCACGTGGATAAATGAGCCACCCAAGACCCTGTTGCTGGTTCACCGCTTTTCCTTCCTTGGACCACTATTGATAGGTACTGACCACTGCAGACCGGGAACACCCCACAAGAGCTGCAGTTTTGGAAATGCTCTGATCCAGTCGTCTAGCCATCACAATTTGGCCCTTGTCAAAGTTGCTCAGATCCTTAGGCTTGCCCATTTTTCCTGCTTCTAACACATCAACCTTGAGGACAGAATGTTCACTTGCTGCCTAATATATCCCACCCACTGACAGGTGCCATGATAACGAGACTATAAGTGTTATTCACTTCACCTGTCAGTGGTCATAATATTATGGCTGATCGGTGTATAAGTTAGGTACAGATTTTAATAAATAATTGATTTAGCAATAGACTAGAAGTATATTGATTCCACCAAACAAAATAAATCTGTTGCAAAAGGATTTGCAACAGAGAAAAACGTTTTCCAATAGTGAAAACATTTACTCCATGTGAGCTTCAGATGCTGTTGATTTTTTTAATTTGCTCTTAAACGGAAGTTGTGGTTGACTTGTGTGTCTTTTCATTAAACAATTAAGCAACTGAAAGGAGGAATGTCAGACTTCACTCCAAACAGAAGAGATGGCAATTACAGGTCTGTGTGTTGTAACAAACACTATACTGACTCATTTTGCAAAGAAAAGTAAACTGACCTAAATCTTTAGTTTAAGCAACAAAACGGAGCTCAAATGCTTTTAAATAACACTGAAGAATGTTTAGAGTAAACGAAAATATTTTGCAATAAAATTGTTTTTTCAGAAGGTACACACCATTGTGTTAAGTCTTAACGCACGGTCTTTAAACTAATACATTTTATCGCCAATGGTCTATGGACCAAACAGCATTTTATCCTTTAGTTTTACATTGTACCATCTGAAGCACTTACCAGCAAAGAGGCCAACGTTGGATTGGCCCGACTCAAATGGACAGCGTGCCTGACCCACAACCTCTTCACCAACCTGCTCCAGGGTGGTCATCTGGGAGCGAGAAGAGACTGTTTACAACTCAGAGCCTGGACCAGCACTGTACACTGTAACATTAGCGGTATTGCTAACACAGCCATTGGTGTTGCTAGCACAGCCATTGGTATTGCTAGCACGACCGTGGATGTTTTGCCCCTCGCTGGTGCTCATAAATAAACTGCCTGTCTCTCCAAACCCACTAGGGACAATTCTCTACAAGTAGGAGTTGGACTCTCCACTCTTACACATATGAGCAAGGGCGCTTGCGCACACGCGCACACACAGCGTGCTATGGGGAAAACAAAGCAACCCTGGCCTCACCTCACTGAGCATTCAATGAGCTCAAATGGTTAGCTTCGAATGCTACAGATGATGAGCCATCTTTCTTGCCTTTTCAACAACAAACTGTATAGCTGATTGCACTGAATGCTGAAGACAGCTGAACATGTAAAAGCACATTGTAAAGTGCTAGAAAATACATGGCACAGACTTTTATTCAGCTGGGAGTCATGAGTGAGGAAAACCAAGTTATTCTACATTGACATCAATTTCGAAGTGAAAACCGAGAACTACGGAAGCAATTACACCTTTCCGATGCAAGAGGCTTGAACACACAATAGGATTAGCACTCAGGAGAGGGGTGCAAAAAAAAACCTGCGGCATTGCGATAATGACTAGCTCATTGTCTCTGCATGCTTGCAACTTAGGAATCACAGCTTTCTAATTGGGGTGATATTAACACACGCCAATCACGGCTCTCGTGAATCAAAAGTTTTGATGGAGAAGAAAACAATTAGGAGCCCACATCAATGCCTGGACACACATTTAGACCCACGTGTACGTACCTTGTAGTTGCGGCAGGTCGGGTTGAAGGCGTTGGTGCCGCAGGCAAACAGGGTCTCATCGTTCCGCGGTACCAGCACTTTGACATAGTTATAGCACTCATCCTAGGAGAAACATAGGCTTATTTCATTTCATTGGGAAATCTGCTATTCCAACAGAGAGTTATGGAGCCTTTGAAATCATCTAAGATTGTCATGGAGTTCACTTGTGCTTATAGGGACATTTGATTCTTCCTTTGGAGACTTGAGAGAGGATAGCTAGTTTGCTCCTTCCTGACCTCAATTTGACACACAGTAAAACATGTTGGACATGGAAACTCACGCTGTTTTTACCCCTCACGGTACACTTGGCCACATCCTTGGACCTCCATGTCAGCTTCTGAAATATAGGGAGGGGGTTGTGTGAGACAACTAGAGAAATCCCAAGCACTCCACACAGGTAAACAGAAACCAGCCTAATGCATTCATCCAGTGGGTTTGTGTGGCCATAACCTGTCAGAGGTCTCTCGGTGACCTTCTGGCCCGACTGCTAAGAGATGGGTCTTCTGGTTTGGAACTACTGGACTACCGTCACACTGACTTTAGGTTTGAGCTTAATTTTAAGGGACACAGTATTCAATTGACTGACTGATTATGTTGCTTACCAGCTGGGGAACAAAGTCGTCTCCGGCTGTGGTCAGGTTTACAGCAAATACGTGGTCCCTGTAGGGTAAAGATAACGATTTACTGTCACGGAGGGAGGGGCTCATAAAAGACACCTCCGCGGGTCGGTTTCCTAGTTCTCCATTAAAGTATGTCAGTGTCCGGGAAACAGACCCGGGGTTGGTTAGTGGCTATGATTGCTCGCATGTGAACGGGATCAGCGAGGCGAGTATACTGGCTGACTCACCTGGCAGCGATGTAGAGCATGTGGTTGATCCTCAGCATCCGCTGGAAGTCCAGGCCCAGTCTCGCCGTGTCATTGTCCGACACCAGCCCCTGGAACCCGGGGTACAGGTACGAGTCTACACACAGGGGAGAGGCGAAAACAGCTGAATGGCCGCACGCGCATCTCACGGTTTGCCTATCGCATGAACGAAGCAGAATTAAAGCAGTCTCCAGTTGTTATTGTCCCCCACCAAGACGTAGCGGGTTTGAGTCTCGCCAACCCAAGCGTTTTTTAGACCGACGCCATGTGAATCTCGCTAACCCCACATGATATCTCAGGCACCGCTGGCGTGATTAGCCTCACTTGGCTGAATGATGAGTCTTGCCACTGAGATCTGGCATTTACAAAACTCCACTGATTGGCCCGGGGGGACAACGCGTCATTCGCGGGGGACGATACGTTTGCTGCAGCCTCGTTTACAATTAGTGGTCACTAGTGCTGTAAAATGACTGAAACAATGAATCGGAATTAATTCCATAATCTTCTGTAGTTAACCCTGATAAAACCTTAATACACACTTTTCTGTTTAAAAAGCAGTGTGTTATGTTAAAGACTTGCCGTGTTTTATTGTAAACTATGAACAGTGTTTGACTTGGAATTAAATAAATCCAAGTTCTCCCAGCTCTTAAATATCAGTCCATAACTAACCACAATAACTGGCAGCATCTACATGTAGCCCATGTAAATCTAAACAGAAGGTTGCTGGTTTAGTATCCTGTAGTTCTCCCGTCTCATATTGTTCTCTTGATCAAGGCACCATGTACAGTAACTGTTACATTAGGCTACTGTACAAAACACAAATCAGCCTCTCTTATCTGGAGATCGGCAGGGTGCGCAGGCGTTTAACCCGCTGAATCACACCTAAGCTTGTCAAGGTATTGTCCTTGGGCGTTTAGGCTGAACTGTGGTTAAAACAACTGGTGGCGACATTAATGCTTAGCTTATATAAGCAAAAACATTAAATAATGACAACATACCATATCTACAAGCAAGATGTTAGCAGGTGGATTCATCCAACACTGCATCGCGGGACACATTGGAGAAGAGGGTCAGACTTAGGGTAGGCATGGGTGGCCGTTTCAGGATTCATAAACTAGTGCTGAGTAAACACGATTCAGGGCATGAATGCCTACTCTCCAATGATATATTGAGAAAAGAATACCTGTGAAGCATTCAGGGCAAGTAAACCTTCAATCAAGTTACCAGTGAACAATAAGTGCGGGCGAGTACCGCAATCCTGACAGCTCCCGCTAAAGTCAAGGACTACGGAAGGCTCTGAGGCTCAAAAATGAAAAATGCGTTAATGGCGACTAAAAATGTAGCGCCATTAAGTATTTTAAATGAATGGCACGCATTAACTTTGACAGCCCTAGTAATCACGCAGGGTCTTGACAGGCGTCATTATTGATGTGCCGAGGTGTTTCAATCTTTAATTTGGTAGTAGGTGTTGTATTCTCTGTTGCTATTGGCAATAAATGGATATATGGTTAGGTTTGCGGTTGGAAAATTAAGATAGTCGCTGGTCAGACACTCTCCCATTCTGGTCATGTCCTATTCTATACTTCCTGTGGACTCAGACCAAGTTAAGAAAACCTTTCTAGAAAGTCAAACTCCCCCCGCTCTCCTGTTCTAGCCATCTTAATCCAACTGAGGGTCTTTTCACTAGGGTACGCAACAGAAAACAAACCTATTTTGTGGAATGAATGAGCTCATGAAGTGTTTGCTACTGTACTTCTAGTGTAAGCTATTTGCATAATGGCAATTATTAAAGCACATACCAAAGCCACAAGATTAAACTCAATTCATCTGCTGAAAGGCATTGTTTGGAAAATACAACAGCAAATATGATGACTAGGTAACAGTGTTAATTAAATGATAAGACTGTTGGCATTTTGTCGATGGCAAAGATGACGTCAACTTGGAACATGCAGCGAAAGGAGCAGAATAAGCCGCAACAATGAACACAAAGCTCACTCCCAGTAAGTGCCGGTAGGTGTGAAGCTGTCATTTTCACTGTCACGTTAGGAGGATATATAGCTGTAGTCAATTTGTTTCAAGGTGTTCCCGCTACATTTGGCGAAAAACGTTTTGATAGCTAGTGTACTATCATTTGACCTTGACTTTGATTTGTTACCTTACTGTAACCTAATTTTCTTTCCGTTTCCCATTCCAATATTTTGAGCTGTTGAACTTGTAAACGAACTCCTGTCCAACGCCACAATGCCAATGACAGCCCATCATCGGCACTCTCTCCTCCATTTATCTCCTGTTCCCCAACCAATAATGTACAGAGCTTGTCTGGCTCATTAACTGTCATTTAAAAAAGGTGCCAAAACTCCACTCCCAAACCAACAAATGGCAAGAGGGAGTGTACATTGGTCTTCAATCTAATCTTGTCTTTAACGTGCACAATGCCATCACTCTGCGCTCATCTCCTGTTTTCTGGGCTTAGGGCTCAATGATTGGGCTCATCGATGTCCAACCCCGTTTCCAAAGAAGTTGGGACCCTGGGTAAAATGCAATGATGTGAATGCAATGATGTGCAAATCATTTAAACCCTACATTCAATCGAAAATAGTACCAAGACAACATAACACATGTTGAAACTGAGAAATGTTGTTGTTTCTTGAAAAATGTATGCCCACTTTGAATGTAATGCCAGCAACACATCCAAAAAAGCTGGGACAGGGACAACAAAAGACTGGAAAAGTTGTGTAATGCAAAAAAAAAAAAAACTGGTGAAACATCTCACAAATAATTAGGTTAATTGGCAACACCTCAGTAACATGATTGGGTATAAAAAGAGCATCCCAGAGGATGAGGAGGAGAGGATGAGTCTTTCAGAAGTAAAGATGGGGAGGAGTTCACCACTCAGTGAAAGACTGTGCAGGCAAATAGTGCAACAATTTAAGAATAACGTTTCTCAACATAAAATTGCAGAGTTTGGGGATCTCGTCATCTACGGTACATGATATCATTAAAAGATTGAGAGAATTTGGAAAACATCTCTGTATGGAAGGGACAAGGCCGAAAATCAATATTGGATGGCTGTAATCTTTGGGCCCTCAGGCCGCACTGCATTAAAAAAGACACAATTCTGCAGTGGGCTCAGGAACACTTCCGAAAACCATTTTCTGTGAACACAGTACGTCGCTTCATCCATAAATGCAAGTTAAAACTTTTACCATGCAAAGAAGAAACCATATATAAACAAGATCCAGAAATGCTCCCCCCTTCTCTGGGCCCGAGCTCATTTAAGATGGCGTGAGGCGAAGTGGTCTGATGAATCAAAATTGGAAATTATTTTTGGGAATCATGGCCGCAGCGTCCTCCAGACTAAAGAGGAGAGGGACCATCTGGCTTGTTATCAGTGCACAGTTCAAAAGATCCATGATGGTATGGGGGTGCATTAGTGCACATGGCATGGGTGACTTGCAACTTTGTGAAGGCAACATTAATGCTGAACAATATATACAGGTTTTGTAGCAACATATGTTGCCATCCAGATGTCTTTTTCAGGGAAGGCCTTGCTTATTTCAGCAAGATAATGCTAAACCACATTCTGCATGTATTACAACAACATGGCTCCATAGTAAAAGAGTCTGGGTGTTAAACTGGCCTGGCTGTAGTCCAGCCCTGTCACACATTGAAAACATTCTGCGCATTATGAAAAGAAAAATATGACATAGGAGACCCTGAACTGTTGATCTTCTGAAATCCTATATCAAATAAGAATGGGAAAACATTTCACTTTCAAAACTACAGCAATTGGTAGTCTCCTTAGTTTCCAAACACTTACAGACTATTGTTAAAAGAACAGGTGATGCAATACAGTGGTAAACATGCCCCAGTCCCAACTTTTTTTTAAATGTGTTGCTAGCATCAAAATCAAAATGGGCATGTATTTTTACAAAAACAATAAAACATTTCAGTTTCAACATTTGATATGTTGTCTTTGTACTACTTTCAATTAAATACAGGGATAAATGATATGCACATCATTGCATTCTGTTTTTATTTGAATTTCACGCAGCATCCCAACTTTTTTGGAAACGGCTGTATTAAAAAAGGTAGCATTGTGGCTCTGAGGCAGCCTTCGGCCACTCAATACAGCAGGGACGCCAACACTATCTGCATGCTTGCACACTGCTGCTAGGAATACCACAGCCATCTTCCTTCCCAGGCTCGGTGGTCGATTTCCATGTCACATCATATTAATTCACTTAAACTACCAGGCCTGTACTACTACATTAATCCCCTTGTATCACAGAGGACATGTATTCAACAAGGCACCACTTGGCCTTTAAATACCTCGATGCCAACCAGGGGGCTGGTGGGGCTACTCACGTTCCCATCCGACAACGCTGATTGGCTCCAGGTCCTTGGGGAAGGGCGTGGCTGTGGCGGAGATGGACAGGAGACAGGAGGTGAGTGTAAGGGCTGCCAGCAAGAGGCGCCACCTCTTCCGTTCAGGAGGAACCATGGTAAATGAGGAGAAGGGGGTTGGGCGGGTAGCAGCACGGTGCTTCAGCAGGTCATGGCGTGGGTCTCAGATCCACAGGAGCGCTGTCTGTGGAGGGAAAGTTCAAGGGGAAGTAAGGAGTTAGTTCAGTCATTTGGAGTCACATAATAAACATGGTTTTATGATTATACATGAAAAACATCCTGATCACATTATATCAGCTGTGTTGTGCTTTAAAGACACATTGGCTAGTGGTTTTCACCAAATAATCCATTCGATTTGATATGTACTTACACAGTGCTGTTGGCCTGATACAGAATGAACTCCCGAAAAAAAGAATGCGTAGAAAGTGTCAAAGAAATGAGGCATTACCACTTTAAGAGAAGAGATGTTATAGGCCTTCCCAGTGACATTATGCATTGGCATTTCAATTTATTACTACAGTCTAAAATATGTCAGAGTTCTGTGGATGTTGCATGGTGATTTGAATACCGTTAAAAGGTTGCTGAAGCAAGCTTATTAATGAAGCCATGTGAAGTTCATGTAGCGATAGCATCATTATCACCCACGCACCCAATTATATTGGCTTATTGTAGTTTTATGTATTTAAAATAAAATGGTAAGCGTGTAGTATCGCAAACACTTCTCTATAAAAAGCAAGCTGTCTTTCATAATAACCGCAAATATTTTTGCATATTCTGTGAATAAGAAGGATATGGTATTTTCTCTTCTTACAGTTTTTCCAAAAACCCCCTAATGATTCCCATCAGAGTTTGAAAACCCATGACCTAGGTAATCTATTTATTCAATCATAGAATTTCAGAACAAAAAAGGGATTTTCAGTTTGTATCATCCAAACAAAATATTCAGTTATGATTCATCATAGTAATGGCATCTAATGGTAACAAAGCACCTGGATAACAAACAGATCTGTCAGCAAACAAAATATATTCTTATTTTGATATTTTCTCAATATTTATAGAAAGACAAATCTCACAGGACAATTCATTTTCCAACTGATATGATTTAAATATGTTGAAAAGAGTTTTCACATGGGTCTTTGTTTTGGTCTAAAAAACATATGAGGCAGTCAAGTCTCCAAACTACGAAATGTTTTCTTTTGAGGTCACGCTCACACCAGGCCATTTTGGTCCGAAATATTAATGACCCATTTCAGGTTGCGTGCTTTTGTCAAAACAATACCAGGGGGGAACGAACTGCTCGAGCTGGAATCCAGATGGTCCTAACGGCTGCTAATGTCAACATCTGCTTCTCCAAGTGCTAACATGGCTCTAACGCAAACAGCCCGAGTGATGACAAGAGCGAGCTGCTGGTGGGAAAGGTCATCGTGTTGGAGATGCATTAAATGCCCGTTCAATGGACCACACAGGGATGTCCACACGGAGGACAAACTGGGTGTGATCCTTTCATCGCAGAGGGGAAACGAGGAATCACACAGGTGACGAAAGAGGAAACGGTCCGTGTACACTTTAATATTTCTCAGCTGACAGTTTCACTGAATTTGTTTGAAAAGAAAAACACAGTTCCTGTCCCTTTTAATATCTGCTGCATCACGGGAATAAAGTGCATTACAGAAAGCCATATTTCTACCTTCTAGGCTAACAATCGGGATTTTAGACTGCTGTAAGAAATGTCCACAGCAAGAGGAATCCCTTCCTAACATTAGGACTGGCAAAACATAAGAGACGGGATGTTCATGTGCTGTGCTAACTGCCTGCCCATCAATGTCAATTAGCATATGCCATCCTCGTTTATATGCTGCACAGGTGTGGTGCTTAACCATGAGGTCAGGCGGTCACGGCTCCCTGATAAATTATACGGATTAGCATTAGAGTCTAGTCGTGTTTACGTTGTGGCTTGTGGTAACCTCTCATTTCGAAAGGATTACACTTGCTCAGATAGGCAAAACATACTGCTACATTGCTGTCAGCCTGAAGAGCAAGTAATGGATGATAAGGCAACCTGAGTGAGTCATTCAATGAAGGTTTAGATTCAAGAAAGTTTCATAGGAAAGTAACACTACTTTTTTAGGCATTTTTTTGTGATCAGTGTTCAAGAACAGGTAGTATGATAACTAACCGTAAAGTAAATAGAATGTTAATTTCCTGACCAACATAGCACAAGAACAAAATAAATTGTTATATTTTGTTTTCTGGCAAAGCAAACTTTAAATAGATGGAAGTGTGACCTAAGACCCTGGTGCTTTCAGTCCACCTTCAGCTGACCTAGTGAGCAACTTGAGGAGCTCTGAGTGAATACATAGCGTGCATTCTCATCTTATCCAATAAAGTGATTGTTACAGTGCTGTTAAGAGCTCCCAGCTGGGAGACGGAAGCCCTATGAGACGAAAACTCACTCTAGCTCCTCAGCTTTTCTCTTATTGTGGTGGCGCCTGCCTGGGTTGTGGCAGTCACAACTGTGGTGAGTTACTTCTGTTACAAGGCAAAAGATAACAAGTATTGTATGGAACCACATCCTGTTTCCTAGGCTAAGTGTTTCGAACGTACAAAGGCCAACCTCTGGAGAAGGATTATCGATGCGCTGCAAACAATAAGAGGTTGCTCATTTATATGGTTCGTCTGGTCAGGGAAGAACTTAGCTCCCTATGTATAAGGGAGACCAACTGCAGGAATGAATTATGAACGAAAATCCTGAAGTTAAAGGGCACACTTTAAAAAGAAAGAAGAGCTCTAACTCTTCCTCTGAACTGTCACAAGTTCGTTGGTGTCAGTCAACCCAACTGCTCAACTTCTCACCCCTCTCCGCGGTCAGTCGCGCACACCACGGCCTTGGGAGCGATCAGGGAAAACCCACTTCAGCTGAGACTGATTACAGTCCACAAAAGTGGCCTCGGCCAGCATCTACACCACAACTACAGTACCTAAACACACTATCTTTGTTACTTTCCGGACAGTTCCAAAACCTCTGTGCCTTCAGTTTGTGTCAGCGCATGGAAATGTGAATCCTCAAACAGCATTTATTTTGTTCGGGGACCAGTCCAACTTGTTCTCAGTCTTTTTGTTAAACCTACTGTGTATTCTCTGCTCTGTGAGAAAACAACGGATTCTGGTAATATATAAAGGACTGTTTTATCACCGTAGACAAAACGAGTGCCTTGGTTACAAGAGTTACAAAAGTAAGTCATTGAGCTACAGACCAGAACATGAGTCACTTCCCTAATGTTTTTAGTAATTCACTGAAATTTCCTACAATTTGCATCCCGCTGTCCTGCAAAGGGTAGGGGGTTTTCATGGTTTGAATTCAAGGACAAAATGATAGTAGGGGAGGGCACCATGTAACAGAAATACGTGGAGTCCCAAGCATTGCGGAGTTTGTTATTAAAACGGAAAGAGTCGTTTGAGAAACACATCTGGCAAAAACAGACTTTTTTCTGTCAAGGCAATCTTCATTCAGTTTGTCAAAGCAGAGTGTACCAACCATACAGCATTTGATTACGTGCTTCATTCACGTGTACCAACTTCAATGTAGAGTGGTTATAAAAAGTCTACACACCCCTTTTAAAATGCCAGGTTCTTGTGATGTAAAAGAATGAGACAAAGATAAATCATGTCAGAACTTTCTCTACCTTTAATGTGACCTATAACATGAACAATTCAATTGAAAAACAAACTGAAATCTTTGAGGGGGAAAAATTAAAAATTAAAAACTCACAATAACCTGGTTGTGCACACCCTTAAACTAATACTTTGTTGAAGCACCTTTTGATTTTATTACAGCACTCAGTCTTTTTGGGTAGGAGTCTAATAGCATGGCACATCTTGACGTGGCAATATTTGCCCACTCTTCTTTGCAAAAGCGCTCCAAATCTGTCAGATTGCGAGGACATCTCCTGTGCACAGCCCTCTTCAGATCACCCCACAGATGTTCAATTGGATTCAGGTCTGGGCTCTGGCTGGGCCATTCCAAAACGTTAATCTTCTTCTGGTGAAGCCATGCTTTTGTG
>JACXGI010010996.1:5745-26244 GCA_016801175.1 Esox masquinongy | reverse complement strand
TAGAGATAACAGAACATCCAGTATTAGTGGTTCATGTGTGGTTTAGGTAGAGATAACAGAACATCCAGTATTAGTGGTTCATGTGTGGTTTAGGTAGAGATAACAGAACATCCAGTATTAGTGGTTCATGTGTGGTTTAGGTAGAGATAACAGAACATCCAGTATTAGTGGTTCATGTGTGGTTTAGGTAGAGATAACAAAACATCCAGTATTAGTGGTTCATGTGTGGTTTAGGTAGAGATAACAGAACATCCAGTATTAGTGGTTCATGTATGGTTTAGGTAGAGATAACAAAACATCCAGTATTAGTGGTTCATGTGTGGTTTAGGTAGAGATAACAGAACATCCAGTATAAGTGGTTTATGTGTGGTTTCGGTAGAGAAAAGAGAACATCCAGGTATAGTGAGAGCCTCCTATGTTAATGCATTATTCATCCTTACTTGACCGTGCTGACAGCTGTCAAAGACCCATGACTGATGATCAAAGTACAGCATTTAGGTAAACAAATGATAGTTAAGACAGGTTTTTACGAGTTTTGACCAGATGGTCCAGAGGTCAGTCTTACTACCTAACATACAGTAACAGTGACTCTGATAGGACATAGGACACTGACCTGCATGTCTTCTGATTTCTTTGAAATCTGAAATATAAATAAAGAATTAATTTAATTTCAGTTTTACATAGATCATTTTAGGATGCGTGTCTTTCATGCACCCAAATTCTTGGCAATTTAGGAAATGTTGGGAAACTCTATTCAACTATTACTCATGACCCTTGAGACATGTTCAACATGTTCGACCCTTGAGAACTCTATTCAACCAGCACTTTCTTAAAAGGATGGCGCATGGTGGTGATTCTGGGCATAATTCTGCCACAACACGGATGTTGTCCTTTTCACATTTCCATAATTTCATAGAACGTTGTGAAGTATTGCATTTGTGAGATTTCTAAACTTATAAAACGTATGCGTGTTTGGACAAATAATAGACAATGTACTGAATAACATTTTTAAATGCAATATAAATTTATCATAATCAAGTTTGCATAATCATTTCCATAGCGTTTGATTTTACACTGGCATGTTAAAAATTTACCATGCTGGATTTTGGGCGTCAATTAAGGGAAAATCAAGCGATATGCGAGCACACCACACAGAAACAGTACATATCTAGGGCCATATGGGGTCAGTAATTATTACAGAGGGGCCAACATCTGCTAGAATGGGCCGGGTGGCAGATGTTTGGGGAGGGATATGGCTTTTAAAAATTTAGTATGGAGTAAGACTGCTGTTTACATTAACTGAAGGACAAAAAAGAGATGCCCAATAAATAGGCGTGTGTAACCCTGTTACAAATTTGGATGATAACAATAAACATTTCTTTTAATCTGTTAATTATGACTTTCCAACGGATCAAGTTCTGCCTCTGGTTGAGGATGATTGGTAGCTCTCACATGCCTACCTAGAAAATTTCGACCTGTAGAAACAGAGACTAGTGATGGGAAATTCGTCTCTTATTATTGACTCTGATCTTTTCGAGTCATTCAGTAAAGAGTTTGAATCTTTAGAGTAAGTTCCTTCATTTGATTCATTAATGCTCATAGACCCCCGCCTTTTTTACTTACGCAAGCACTGTATAATTTGATGTGGTTATCATGACAATAAATATAAACTTCCCCACTTTCATTATTGTACCATGCATCCAATTATCAGTTACAAATGTCTTTATTATGCTGCTGGCTTGATCTATCTTTGTGAATGTAAAACTCAGCGGTTGGAAAGACAGGAGGCTACTGAGCTGGAAGCAAGTATTCCATGGTTGGGTAGAACTCTGCTGCCAGTCGTTCAAATAAACGCAACAGTCATTCAATTGAATGATAAAACTGAACAAGTCAGTCGTTCACAAGTGTTTTTTACTTAGGCAAAGGCTCTCTGCTTGTTTTCATCTGTGTTTATCATTACAATCAATAATCAACTAACTAAATTATTATAGTCTGCATTCAATTATCAGTTATAACCATGTCTTTTTGATGTTCGTGCCTTGGTCTATTTTTCTTTGCGAATGTATATAGACATTGATTGGAGAACTGAACTGGAGGACCAGGTATGAAGCAAGTGTTCATGTTGTAGAAATCTGCTGCCAAATGTTCGAATGAATGATACAATTGAACGAGTCAATAGAAAAAAGGTCTTGTGAGTCCTGAGTCACTAAATAGATTAATTCAAAAAGAACAAATCGTTCGTGAACTGCACATTCAAACCGCCAGATTGTGAGTAGTGAACAGTCAGATAAAACTCAGTAAAAGTTGACAAATGTGAAGAAAACATCATATTAAATTCAGGAAAATGTAGTGGAGCTGACACGCTATTGAGAGTTTGGATGAAGTCCCGGTTTAACATTCTTTCACGAGAGCAGAACTTCCATCTGTCTTGGAGAGTAGAAATTGGCCTTGTTAACTGAGCTAGCAGTTCTTACTTGAGGTTAGCTCCTTCATATGGATTACTTACTAGATATGTGCTATCATGCCATAGTGTATACTTTTCTTTTCTGTGATTAATACAGTTTATAATGTTACTTTCTCCTGTAAATTGAATGGTTAATTCAGTCAATTTATTCATGTAGTCATATAACAGTAACTAAGATATTGATTGATAAGTGAAGAATACTACTAGAGTATGACTAACAGGCCTGTGTAATGTTATTCTCTAGTTTTGTTGTACAACGGATGACTAAGCCCTGTTTTGTAAATACAGGTCAGGTTTTATAGAGACCCCATCTTTGAGACTTGAGTTTATGAGAGCTCAGTTGATGCTTCTATTAATGGCGAGCCACCCAGTAGATCCAGTTAGACATCACATGCAGAAGACAGAAGATTCATCTGCTTTTGGACAGCGGAACTAAACTGAGCTTATGTAGGTAGGACTGTTACCCACACGGAACAAGACAAATATACATTTAATCCAAGAGTACACTTGGATTGGACAGAATTGAACTTGACACAAAATCGAAACAAATTGACTCACTAAACATAACGACTTGACAGGGGGAAAGAAAAAAAGTATATATTTATTATATCAAAGGGCCTATATTTTTTATTCAAACTACTTAGTGATTGTATATTTTCATGCAGATCCTAATTTTATCACTAAAGAAATATTGTTTTTATTACTATTCAAATTTGGTTTCTGTGTCATTCATTTGCAGTATATTGTCTTTCCTTAACTCCTACAAACCTACACATGGATTTACATGTGGAGACAGGAACAAAAGGCAACATGGTTGTCATAAACATCATCCTGGTATATGGGGTAGGGGAATGACCTCCATGAAGATAAGAATTTAAGGACACTTCTAGCTATATTCAAATTAAAGTTATCACTTGTTATCTGCTGAAGTGTTACAGTGTCTGAGATAAAAGAAAGACTATCTTCTGCTATCAATATCTGCAAGTTCACACGACAAAAGAATCTACCATCTCAAGTCTTCTTCGATATTGTCAGGTCCTGACTGTAGGTATGCCTCTAGGCATCTCTGCGTTGTGTTTTTGGTTTACCCTAATTTGAGGCATCTCTGCCCTGTGTTGCCTCTAATTGGGGATCCTATTTAAGTTCTGTATTTCCTCACTGCTGAGTGGATCATTGTTTGTGCTGTATGCATGTCAGTGCCCAGTGGTGATGGGCAGAATGGTGCTTTCCGAAACACTGGGACAATCGAAACATTTGTGTTGAGGCATTACGAAACGCTCTAAACATTCACTCGACAGTGACATTGGCCATTTAGAAATAAGAATCAGATGTTCAATGTTCATACAGACATATTTTCCCATATTGCTGGAAAAGATTTTGTGGCTCAACAGTTTGGTGTGTGTGCTAATTGAAAAGTGAAAGTAGAATGTGGGGCTCATATCCTGCTTGCCTTTCAGCTTGCTTTTCATTTAACCATTCCTCCATTATGTTTTGCGTGATAAAGGCATGTTGGTGAATGGTTTAATTCCTAATCCTTTTGTAGTAAATTAAAAAAATTTAAAACATTTTTTTTGTAAACAACAACAATAGAAATTGTTTTTAAATGAAAAAAATCTAAACAAATGTTTCTACTTCATTTGCTAAATAAGCTGTTTATTAGAGATCAGGCACTGGAGAGCTGTGGAAACCTGCACTTTGCAACAAGAACTTTATCATGAATTACTACTAACCAACTTTAAACAACTGTCACACAGCTAGCTCCCAATCTCTCAGTAATCTTACAAATATCTCTCTTGCAGCAAATTGACACAATTCATTCAAAGTCGTTGGTATTGCCACCTCATTTTCAAAACCTTAGACAGTCAGGTGTCGGACACTCAACCGACACAAGTTTCTTTCAATAACACCTGACAGTGTTTCGATACCTGCCGTCACATGACCAGAAGAGTTTCGAAAACATTGTTCCAATGCAGTGAGTGTCGGAACAGTGTCGAAAAGCTCGGAACAGTATTGAAAGTGTGCATTGCAGGACACAACGTAAACCTTGTGTCAACAATAAGGGAGAGGGGATCTGGTCCACACATGCAATCGAATATGTGCTTTAAGTGCATTTTTAAATCTATTACCCCACCCCACATACATACACAACCCTCAACTGTTTCTGTAATCAGTAATTGAACTGTGTCAATATATTCAGGTCTTCAACTCTACATCTATTTTTATTAGCTCTGTTACGCATTCAGGTACCCTGTATGTGCGTTGGTGCTTTTCCCCTCCTGCCCCTTATGTTCCTGATTGTGCTCGTTGGTGTTTCCCACCTGGCAGTCATGAGTGCATCGCCTGACTGCTGAGGTTGACCAATCAGTGGACACCCCTCCTAATTGCACCACCTGTTTCTTTTTCCATTACCCAATTGCATCACACATCCCTGGTTTAAAAACCCAGAGTTTTATGTTAGGGGTCTCTGTACCATCCACCCTAGACTGCTAGAGCCACAGGGTTCGTAACAAGCTCATTCAAAGCTAGTTTCCCAGCATAAACATTAAATGTGATGTATTTTTCATACATTATGATTGTCTGTTTGCTTTAAATCTACAAAATACGTAAAATGCTGTCAATTCACCTTTAAACGACCATCAACTCCAAATTAAAGAGTAAAATAAGTACATAATTCCACAGATCTTAAGGTAATAAAATTATTGTTTCTATTTGCACTGAAATAACCTACAAAAAATTGTCACAGTCAGAAAACCGCATGGCTCCACCGTTATACTGCAACTGATCAACAGGGACAGTTATCAGCATTTTCAAAGCTAAACATAAGCAACGAGACAGAAACCGTTAGTGAGCCAAATGAGTGATCTCTTAAGGAAACAGTATCCAAAATACAAGACAGTAGGGGTACACCGGTACGCAAAAGTTACGGTTCGGTACATACCTCGGATTTTAAGTCACGGTTCGGTACGATTTCAGTACAGTGGAAAAAAAGACATGCATAACAACATTTATTTTTATTTATTATTAAGTTATAATCTTTGCCCATTGCCACTGTAGTTAATTTTCCCAAATGGGAGACCTGAATGACACAGGAGGGTTCACTTCTCAAGCTCTGGCTTGTCGTTTGCGTTTGTCATATTTATTTACAAGGCTGCTAGGCTACTGCAATTGCTAAGTTACGGCTCCAAGGTCCATCTCCGGGGGGAAACTCAGAGTTTGGAATTTTAGTTTTGCACACAAAAAAGTAACGTGCGTAGTTAAAACTAGACTATATTCATTCAGATCACAACGGGTACTGAACCAAACGTCCTGTACCGAACAGTATGGTTGTGTAACGTTACAACCCTGCGAGACAGGCACTAAAACTGAACGTGTACAGAAACAATTATTGATTGACAATACATTTTTCTTATACATTCAAAAGCAAAACTGTATGATAGTACTCACCAGCAAAGTCACTAGAAATTCATGGATGGGGGGGCTAAGCTTTGTCTAGGGGGTCTGGGCATACTCCCCAAAACACATTTTCATCGGGTGACATCGGGTTTAAAATCTATCCAAATAAGGTTATTTTTGGTCAAGTTTGGCTGAAAGTATACCTGTTCCATAGGTTGTGTTAGACACTGATATAATATGACTTCAATTCTATCCAAATAAAGAAATTACAAGAGTCCACACTTTCCTCATCCTTCCAACACCAACAAAAGGCACAAAAACCACTGTACTATGTAGCCAAATTACTTTTGTCAACTATAGTTTATAGTAAATGAACATCTACATACAGTACATATTCTATTTCTAAACAAGATTTTAGGTTCATTCTGAATAATTTAAAAACAGATTTAGTCATAAGCCCATTCATCTCGGAATGAAGTAATTAAAAATATTGATCGTAATTAAAAAAAAGAAACATGAAACTTAACCGGATCTCCCTCCCTCTGAACAGAATACGTTGCAATACGTTAACTTAAAGCCCAAACAAACATGAATCTGTGAAACATGCAGTTCTGCAACTGTGTTCCGTTGAACTGAAGAATTGAACATAACTACTAATATCTAACCCCCTACTGTGTTATCGGCATATCCAACAGCAATTTTTAAAAACATCTTGTCCTGAGTAATGATTTGATCAAGTCATCAATGTCTATGATGATTATTAGTGACATACAAATGTTAGCTAGCATGTCATTAATGGGAAATTAATATTTTCAGTAGTTTGTTAGTGACAGTAGATAAAATATACAACCCCTTATTATCGGCCACCATCCCCAATTATTGACCACCTTGCTATTTTGTTGAATTCCATAATAATTGCTTTTTATTTGTATTACAAATTACAGATCTTATACTTCTCTAAAGTGTCTACTAGAAAGTTGTAGCTAGCTTTCTTGCTTCCTGGTAGAGAAAAAAAAGTCTGATCACTTTGATTTTCATGACGTCTGGTCTGTCGTGCAAGTCGAATTTCACGAATTGCAACTTGTCTAAACAATTTCCATACATTACATTTTAGGGGGCTAAAGCCCCCTAAAATAGGTCTAGCGACGTCCCTGGTACTCACCCTTCTTCATTAGGTAACCTATAAATACACATAGTATACAGAATACAGTCAGAACATCATAAACATGTCAACCAGAAGAATGTCTGCTTAGCAAATGCTTACAGTCTTTAGTGTGTAATCTGGGTTAGATACACTAACACTACTTACCCTGCTGTTGTTGGATTTGACGCATTATCGCACCTGCAGATTAAAAATGTCCATGTAATATAACCACTATGAAGTATGAATGTGTTATGGTGGGAAAATAATAGAAAACATTAATTTAAAACAATTAAACATTTATATAATGTTCACCTTTCTTTTTATGTATGCAGTAGACTGTCAGAGCTGAACCAATCACAGTGATGACTCCCAAACAACATGACACAATGAAGGACAGTCTCCATGGGGTTGTGTAATCAAACAACTCACCTAAACACATAAATAATTAAACATCAAACGACTCACTTCAACACAGAGCATTAGACATCAACAACGCACCTAAAAACGAGTGCTGTCAAATGAGAAAAAAAAAATTCTGTTTAAAAAGCAGTGCATTATGTTAAAAACATACTATGTATTTTTGTAAACTATGGATGGTTCTTGAATTCAAATTAAATAAGTGCAGGAGCTGTATTTTTCCAAGTTGTCATAAAAATGCAGTATACTCTCACACTCAATGAATGTATCAGCATGTTAATCACACACATAAGACTAATCAGTATAGTCAACTGTATAATCATCGATATACAATGTATAAGTCTTGTATTAGAAATAATTAAGGTAACAAACAAATGCATTAAACTCAATGGCCCTAATGGCTCCATTATTTTCATGGAGTTTCCAGAACCTGCGCCATCAATATTTAACAGCAATGGTTTGTTTGGTGGATTCCAGAAAAATGAGAAATAATGGTGGCGGATCGGATAAGATCGGATAAGATCCGCCCAAGGGATTAGCATAAAAGGATGGCCAGGTAACGTCATGCAAGATGGTACTGTATAAAAGTGAGGGTTTGGAAGACAGTTGTTCTGAAGCCCAATTCGGCTTTTTTGATCTTCATTTAAGTCTTAAAATCTATTTTGGTTTCACAAACTCCTGAGTCTTTGCATCTTTTTGGCGGTGAAAACTTAAGTATTTCCACAATAGTCCGTCAGACAAGGGTATGTCACAGACCTTAAATTTCTGCCTTCAAATTACCACAATAACTGTCAGTGTCTATTTGTGGCCCATGTATGTTTAAATAGAAAGTTGCTGGTCTCTGATCCCTTAATTCTACCATCTGCTACCATTGATCATGATCAAAGGTATCAAGTACAAAAAAGGCTACATTAGGCCACTGTACAAAACACATCACATCTCTTATCTGGAGAGCTGCTGGGTCTGCAGTCGTTCAATCCAACACTGAATCACACCTACGCCTTTCAAGGTAATGTCCTTTGATGTTTAAGTTTAAACGTGGTTAGAATGGTGTTTAGGTCGGGGTCTGCAAACAGTAGCTTTTCTGATGATTGGATACACTCCATACATTGTGGATTGTTATGGACGTTGCTATTGCTATCTCCAACACAAGCCAATAAAGGTAAGATGGTACTGGTACGCTGTTGAAAAAAATAAGTGACATCTCTCGCTCAAGTTTATCACTGACTATGGATAGTTCTTAGGTTCAAAAAAGTAATGTGTTAACTTTGACAGCCCTTCAAAAACAAAAATCCTTTGACATCAACAACAGGGTTTTTACAATAATACAACACAGCAGTGGAAATGTATTTCATAATTCACTTTAATATTGTCTTAAGGCCTTTCTCTGAAATAGGCCTTTCTCTGAAATAGGCCTTTTCTTCAAGTTGATGAGTGACAACTTGAAGAAAAAACCTTTGTAATGAGGAGTTTTATACATTACAACCAGCACTTGGCATTAACTTTTTTGCTCACCAGCCACTGTGGCTAGTGGTTTTCCAAAGTTAATAGCCACTCAGCATTTTCACTATCTACAATTTTGTGGTTGGGAAATTATGTTTTATTTTATTAAAGTTGACTGTGGTGTGCTACATCGTTGAAGGGACGTAGCTTGTAGTGTCACTCACATTGCAATGAGTTTATTATTTCAGATGTCTTTTGAGAAGGTTTTGCTGGCTCAAAATTAGGCAAAGGTGGTACCCCAACCCTCACGCTCTACCGGACGCTCCCCTGTGATATACTTTATATAATATCTGGCTACAAACTTGAAAAAGACAACTATTATAGTGTTAAATCTGCCCTGTTGTCCATGCACTTAAGCAGCTAATGCACGCTACAATGTCCACCCTAATATAAACCAAAATATAAAAGCAATATATTTAATCTTAACATAGACCTATTAACAAGTTATGTATTTAAAAAGAAAAAAGAAATCAACAGCTTTATAACACTATGTAACACCATTTTTGTTCCTGGGTAGTATGTTTTATTTCATATTTGCTTATCCCTAAACAGTACAGAAAATGGCTATTATTCCCCAAACTTTGCTTTTGTGACCAGGACAGTGATATTTTACAATGTACCTATTTCCAATGGGAAAACAAGTAAATTTGTGTCTTTTCGTTCACATAAAGTAAAAAAAACAGCATTTCAATCCAAATTAACATGTACCATGGATATAAAGTCTAAACACCCCTGTTAAAATGCCAGGTTTTTGTGATGTAAAAGAATGAGACAAAGATAAATCATGTCAGAACTTTTTCCACTTTTAATGTGACCTATAATGTGAACAATTCAATTGAAAAACAAACTGAAATCTTCGAGGGGGAAAAATGAAAAACTCACAATAACCTGGTTGCATAAGTGTGCACAGCCTTAAACTAATACTTTGTTGAAGCACCTTTTGATTTTATTACAGCACTCAGTCTTTTTGGGTAGGAGTCTATTAGCATGGCACATCTTGACGTGGCAATATTTGCCCACTCATCTTTGCAAAAGCGCTCCAAATCTGTCAGATTGCTAGGACATCTTCTGAGCACAGCCCTCTTCAGATCACCCCACAGATGTTCAATTGGATTCAGGTCTGGGCTCTGGCTGGGCCATTCCAAAACGTTAAACTTCTTCTGGTGAAGCCATGCTTTTGTGGATTTGGATGTGTGCTTTGGGTCGTTGTTGTGTTGAAAGGTGAACTTCATCTTCAGCTTTCTAACAGACGCCTGAAGGTTTTGTGCCAAAACTGCCTGGTATTTGGAACTGTTCATAATTCCCTCCACCCTGACTAAGGCCCCGGTCCCAGCTGAAGAAAAACAGCCCCAAAGCATGATGCTGCCACCACCATGCTTCACTGTGGGTATGGTGTTCTTTGGGTGATGTGCAGTGTTGTTTTTGTGCCAAACATACCTTTTGGAATTATGGCCAAAAAGTTCAACCTTGGTTTTTTCAGACCATAACAGATTTTCCCACATGCTTTTGGGGGACTTGATGTTTGTTTTTGCAAGCTTCAGCCGGGCTTGGATGTTTTTCTTTGTAAGAAAAGGCTTCCATCTTGCCACCCTACCCCATAGCCCATTCATATTAAGAATACGGGAGATTGTTGTCATATGTCGCACACAGCCAGTACTTGCCAGAAATTCCTGCAGTTCCTTTAATGTTGCTGTAGGACTCTTGGAAGCCTCCCTGACCAGTTTTCTTCTCGTCTTTTCATCAATTTTGGAGGGATGTCCAGTTCTTGGTAATGTCTCTGTTGTGCCATATTTTCTCCACTTGATGATGACTCTCTTCACTGTGTTCCATGGTATATCTAATGCTTTGGAAATTCTTGTATACCTTTCTTCTGACTGATATCTGTCAACAGTGACTTCCCTTTGATGCTTTGGAAGTTCTCTGCGGACCATGGCTTTTGCTCTGAGATGCAACTAAGAAAATGTCAGGAAAATCCTACTAGAACAGCTGAATTTTATTTGTGATTAATTAGAGTTACTTTATATGATGGCAGGTGTGTAATGATTTCTATTTAACCTGAGTTTGAACGTGATTGGTTATTTCTGAACACAGCCACATCCCCAGTTATAAGAGGGTGTGCACACTTATGCAACCAGGTTATTGTACTTTTTTTTTTTCATTTTTCCCCCTCGAAGATTTCCGTTTGTTTTTCAATTGAATTGTTCACATTATAGGTCACATTAAAAGTGGAAAAAGTTCTGACATGATTTATCTTTGTCTCATTCTTTTACATCACAAAAACCTGGCATTTTAACAGGGGTGTGTAGACTTTTTATATCCACTGTATTTATACTAAAGTAATACAAACTTACTACAAACGATTTAGAAGTATGTAGTAATTTGAGACATACAATTATACCGTGCATCACTTTGACGAATCAGTCCCCAAATGTAGTCTCCCATCATGTTCTCGTTATACTGTCCTTGGTAGTGACATTTAAAGTCCAGTATATCCTGGTGGAAGCGCTCGTCTTGCTCCTCTGAGGTACACTCCCATGTTCTTCTTGAATTTATCAAGATGAGCAACAAGGATATGGACATTGAGGGATATCCTATAGCTCATTGTGCCATAGTTCTTCACCAGAGTCTCAACCAGCACTATATTGTTTTCGGCATTATGATTGCAGAGGAAGCCCTGAACCACTGCGACAAAGTTGTTTCAAGACGCTTTTTCCTTACTAGCGAGCTTCTTCGGGAATTCATTGCACTCCAGGATCTTCTTTATCTGTGGTCCGATAAAGACACCGGCTTTGATCTTTGCCTCAGACAGCTTAGGGACGATATCTTGAATGTACTTGAAGGCTGCCGACTCCTTATCTAGAGCTCTGACAAATAGTTTCATAAGGCCCAATTTGATGTGCATCAGCACCTTCCGGGGGTCCACCAGTGGCTCCCATTTGATGTAGTTCCCCAAAGAGAACTTGGTTCACTATGGCCAGACCCACCTGTGGTTGTGCGTCTTGGTGTCCCTTGGTAAATCTTGGTAAATCCACCTTGGAGACCCATCAAGAATGCCACCATATTGAAGTCTCCTATGACTTCCCAGCTGTATTCATCATACTACAAGGTATCCAGCAAGGTCTTGATGCTGTTGTAAACCTGTCTATATACTACTGTTTATATTACTGGAAAGTTCTAGAAGTTACTCCAAGTTCATTCAGCACTGAATCTAAAGTTGTGCTCAAAAGTTTGAATACCCTTGGAGAATTGGTAATACATGTACCATTTGTAAAGAAAACATGAGTGAGTAGGCAAAACACGTCTTTTATTTCTTATGGGATTCATATTTTTATATATATATTTTTTTTCATATTTTTATACAGTTTACGAAAACGAATGGACAACCAACAGATACTCTGATGGGTTATAGAGATAGGTTATAGAGACAGATTTACGAGTAACCCTATAATCTGCTTATATCAGTCAATGATGCCCCTAAACAAATACCAGATCCCCCTCTCCCACATTCCTTTTCTTATCTAAACATGGGGACTCAATACTTTACTCAGTAAGAATACAGTTCAAGAAATTTCCCTGACAACCCCTGTTCAAAAGTCTGCATACCTTTAGTCCTTAATACTGTATATTGCCCCCTTTAGCATCAATGACAGCATGCAGTCTTTTGTAATAGTTGTCTATGAGGCCCCAAATTCTTGCAGTTGGTATAGCTGCCCATTCGTCTTGGCAAAATGCCTCCAGGTCATGCAGTCTTCGGTTGTCTTGCATGAACCACACGTTTGAGATCTCCCCAGAGTGGCTAAATGATATTAAGGTCAGGAGACTGTGATGGCCACTCCAGAACCTTCACCTTTTTCTGCTGTAACCACTGGAGGGGTCAACTTGGCCTTGTGCTTAGGGTCATTGTCGTGCTGGAAAGTCCAAGAGCGTCCCATGTGCAGCATTCGTACAGAAGTATTCAAATTGTCTGCCAGTATTTTCTGATAACATGCTGCATTCATCTTAACATCAATTTTCACAAGATTTCCCGTGCCTTTAAAGGTCACACACCCCCCAAACTTCAGTGAGCCACCACCATGCTACACAGTGGGGATGGTATTCTGTTAACTATAGGCCTTGTTGACCCCTCTCCAAACATTGCGCTTAGGGTTGTGACCATAAGACTCTATTTTGGTCTCATCACTCCAAATTACAGTGTGCCAGAAGCTGTGAGGCGTGTCAAGTTGTTGTCGGGCATATTGCAACCAGGCTTTTTTGTGGCATTGACACAGTAAAGGCTTTTTTTCAGGCAACTCGAACATGCAGCTCATTTTTGTTCAAGTATCGTCTTATTGTGCTCCTTGAAACAACCACATCGTCTTTTTCCAGAGCAGCCTGTATTTCTCCTGAGGTTACCTATGGTTTTTTTTTGTATCCCGCTCAATTCTTCTCGCAGTTTTGGCTGAAATCTTTATTGGACTACCTGACCTTGGCTTGGTATCAAGATAAGTAAATAAGTGATTGCACAGTACTGACTGGCATTTGCAAGGCTTTTGATATCTTTTTATATCCTTTTCCATCTTTATTAAGTTCCATTGCCTTGTTAAGCAGGTCTTTTGACAGTTCTTTTCTGCTCCCCATGCCTCAGTATCTAGCCTGCTCAGTGCATCCACGTGAGAGCTTACAATCTCTTTGACTATTTATACACATACACTAATTGCAATTTGAAAAGCCACAGGTGTGGGAAATTCACCTTTAATTGCCATTTTCACCTGTGTGTGTCACCTTGTGTGTTTGGGTGATTTCTGTTAAAAAGGAGCCAAACAAATATGTGACCATAAATGGCTTCATACGATCACTATCCTTCAATAAAAGGATAGTGATCAGTCATATTTTGCATGATCAGTCATATTTTCAAAATCAATGCCAAAATTTCACAATTTCTGCCAGGGTATGCAAACATATGTATCTGGAATGTTCTGGAAAATAGGTAAATTTCTAAATATCACTGTCCAGGTAACAAAAGCAAAGTTTGTGGGGAATAATAGCCATTTTCAATACTTTTGAGGCATAAGCAATTAGGAAATAACACTTACTATCCAGGAACAAAAAATATTTTTTATCACAGTGAATATTATTGTTGACTATTTTCGGTGTTATGCTATGTTCTTATTAATATAGACTTACATAAAAAACTAAATTGAGCAGAGCTGTATATATTACAGCCTTTTCGCAATGTTTTTCCCCATCCTTGCCTTGACATCACATGTTTTGCCTCCCTCTCTCGACTTCCTTCAGCTGTACTTGGCTCTGCTGCTGTCGGTGATCCAGCATCTTCACGTTCATATATTTATATTGTTAGTGATTTAAATATGTTAATTAAATATGTTAAATATGATTTTTTACAGTGTATATTCCATATATAATGTTTTGGTGACAGTACATACCCTAATCTTATGGTCTTTTCAACAGTCATCTTCGTTTGTCTCGTGAACTCTCTTAAAAACATTTGTAATTCTGGGCTACTAGATGTTATCTGAAACATTAAGAAAATGTTATGCAGATTGGATGTAGTTAGGTTATTAAGTTTTATTGAAATATTTTGACATGCTTGGGTGTAAAAGAAAACTAGGATCCACTTGTTTTTCCGACATTACTCATCCATGTGGTCCTGTATGCAAGATTGCCAGATATCATTGACAGTAAACTGCTATACTTCCACAGACTCCATAAAAAGTCTACCCGCCCAAGCTCATTAAAGAAGGCCCAACTGGGTAGGAAACACCCCACCTGGCAATACTGCCAATGGGAAAATCTTCCTCCTACCTTCACATTAGCTGCAGTGTTTCACTGGTATTTTATTTATGAGCGCAAAATCATGTCTTACCATGCCAACACATTGGCGCGGTGCGAGATATTGGGAAGGCAGTCACCTTTGAGTTTGAATGCAGAAAAACCCCTGTATATAGATGTATAGAATGCCACCCACCAAAGTGGCTAGTAAGAGGGACTGCGTTACACGCCACAGCTGAATTCTACCCGCATTTGGTTGGTGGGTGGGTGCTAATGTCAAGCCCTGACTACAACCTTATTATAATATCCCTAGCTGTGTAGTTTTTGACAGACTGTTCCTGCTGACACAGTGTGATTACATCCTGTATTGACATTCTCAGTCACCTGGGAAAGATTTGCTCTGCTGTTTTTCCTTACATATCGTAGTAATGCATGGGCATTAGGGTCATTGAATGCCAACTTTCGACCACAATTTCTGACCTAATATACTGATGTCTTTCCCATAGAGCTAAATGTAGCTGTAAGTTTAGTCACTGTTGTAGTGGTAATTTTACTGAATTGATTGACATTGATGGATTCTACAAATGTATAGAGGAATTATTAGTTTTGAGTTTTAATGGAAAAGTACAGACTCATTGTGTGTAGACAAGAAGTGGAATGGAATGGCAGAGGTGTTGACAGTGTTGTATACTGTATGTGGGAAAGGAAGAATGAGGTGTTGATGTAGATGTAAACCTTTTGTCAAAGTGGGGGTAAGGGCAGATCAATGAGTTTTAGGACAAAAGATACAAAACGGGGTAGGAAGGGATAAGGAATGTGTTCTTTTCACAGGGTGCCTGTGCAAACTCCTACGCCAACCGTTCTTGCAATACTGGACTGTGTCACTACCTTAAAAAGTCTGTATGGACATTTTCAGTTGTCTACAGGTACGTGTTATTGCTGCTATTCCTGTATTTCATTTGCACATGCCGCTTGCACCTTAAATTTGCCTTCATTGCACATTTATAACTGCAACTGTACTTGCATTTTCAATTGTTATATACAGGTGTCTACCTCAGGAACCTCATTGCTCAACTATTTATCCCACTTGTACATACATTATACTTAAAACTTGTACATTTTCTGTACATTTGTAAATTTACCATTGCAAATTTAGAATTGCCATATGTAATGCATTTGCATTAATTGCACATGTATACATTCCACATGTACATACATGTACTTAATACTTGTAAATTTTCTGCCCTCTGTATGCACTTCTGGTTAGACGCAAACTGCATCTCATTGTACTGTACTTGTACTTGTTCAATGACAATAAAGTTGAATCTAATCTAATAAGTATTGAATAAATTTCCAACTGCCCTCAGAGATGTCTCATGGTTTACCTTGTAACTATGATTCCTCTCTCCTTGCATGTAATAAAACTGCTAATTGTGCCAAGAGAATTTTGTCTCTGTACCTACTTCGTAAAGGGTTCTATTTGGTGGAATTGCCATCACACTGTTCATACTGAAACACTAGCCAGTTGAGCAGCCTTTCTGACTGAAGCTCCTGCTATCCGTGCCCCAATAATGAACCCTCTCAGATCCCGCTTAGATCTCTGCCTCTTGCCATCTTGATCCAAAATCAAAGTCAGCTGGGCCAGTTTAGCAAGTATTTGGACAGTAAAGTAGAAATAGCTACTTTTGCTGTACACTCAATGCATATGAAAATACAATTAAAAGATAAATGTGAGGGGAAAGTATAGAATGTCACCTTTTATTTTTGGCTGTGTCATGCACATAAAGTTCCGGAAAAAATAAGAGACCACTGCACCTTTTTCTTTGCTTTCCAAAAAAGTTGAAAAGGAAAGTTTTGAGTGAGGAACAGAAGCGTTCAATTTGCAGTGGTCTCTTCATTTTAACCCTTCTGTTCCTCACTCAAAACCTTCCTTTTCAACTTTAATGGAAAGGAAATAAAAAGGTGCAGTGGTCTCTTAATTTTTTTCCGGAGCTGTATGTTTTTCCAACTTACAATAATAGCAAGTCTTGCAGTGTAGCCTGTAATTCTGCTGCCAATATTTTCTTCAAACAGTAGACACTTCCACTTTCAGACACCCAGCATTCTGGAGGTTGTTTGTGATTTTTAGTTTAGTCCCCCTTTTTTTATATCATCCAAATTGCTTGCTATTCTTTCATATACAGCTCCCTAGGTTTTTGCCTTTGGATGCAGAGCCCAAAGGCAAAAGGAAAGGATTAAATTGAGACTACACATTCACCATTCTTTTATTTGCAAACAATAAATGAACAAGAAGTTGATTAATTAAAAACACTTGAGCCAAATGTCCCAATACTTATGCTTACATAAAATATGGAAATAGAACTCTGACAGCGCTGTTATTCTTAGTTGGTAAAACATAAATGTTAAAAGGGACAGAAACGAAAGATGACTTTCTGTATTTTTGCTTCATATTCTTCTTTTATAGGTCCCATGTACTGTAGCTCAGTTGGTAGAGCATGGCGCTGGCCACGCCAGAGGTTGTAGGTTCAAGTTCCATGGGGGACCAAATCTGAAATGTTTGCACTCACTACCATAAGTCCCCTGGATAAGAGCATCAGCTGAATTACTAAACTGTAAATGTTAATAGTATTTTCATGTCTTGTCTTGAGTGTACAGCAAAAATGGCAAATTTGACTTTACTGTTGCTATAGAACTTTATTGAACTGATGTATTTTTGGATTCTACAAAAATGTATAGAGGAATGCTACAGGAGGTGTGGTCCTTGTTTGTTTGTGACACATGTCTGAATGATATCTGTGGATCATTGGGTCCTCTGACAATTTGTTAACCTGAATAAACCATCAGTGTGTCTGTTTTTTGTTCTTCAGGAATATGGCCAGCTGTCTTGAAAAGGTAATTTACAATGTTTTCCCTAGCCCTTGAGGGAAGGAGGGGCAATTTGCCAATTTGGGTAGACACCTAGGACAGGATAGGTAAACCTACAACACAGGCAGGAAGGGATAAAGGAACAAATGTTGTCTTTATAAAATTCAGATTCTTAACCCCACCCCTTAGTTGTATCAGTATTGATGATTCTCTAGTTACCTCAGAGATACCACTTACCTTGTATCTGTGTGCATCTCTCTATTTGCAAATATTATATAATAAACTGTTTAAAACCCTCCCAGGTCTCAATCCGTGGATACACAGATTTTGCTCATTCGCATTAATTAGCATAAACATGCGGAAAATAAATAATCGATATATTTTTTTTGTATATCTAGACATATTCGTGAGGCGTTCCGTTTGTGTTCCTATGGGAATCACCGCCTGAGAGGTGAGGGGAAAGGTGCACCAAAACTGACTGAGAGCACAGCGCACATTTCCATAAAACATTATTACTAGAATAATAGGCTGACTTTTGCTCATATCTAGGTATTCTAACGAAGCGATTAGTACATAGATTGTGTTATATGGGGATAACAGCCTGAGAGAAATAGTAGAGTCTAAAGAACTGACCACCTCTGACTGACCGCATAGGTGTACATGTCTACAAACATCACAAACTGAACTGTAGTAACTCGAATCGTCCCAACCTAATATCCAGACAACTTCCACAAAGCGTAGTTTGTATTCCCATGGGGATAAACAGCCAAAAGTATAGTCCACAAAATGGTCCACAAAATCTTGAGAAGTAATCACTAGAACCATTCTGCTGACTTTAGCTTACATCTGGGCATTCGTACGAAGATAGCGGCGGTGCGTTTTTTATTATGGGGCTAACACAGCCTGCGTGATAGGAAAAGGTAAAATGCCACCGGTGACTAAACGCGCGCACCCTACATTTCCATATATATCCTGGAAACGAATCACTAGAATCGTACCAATGACTTTAGCTTAGACCTAGGCATTCTAACGAAAAGAATGCTATATAATTTGGGTCCCTGTGGCCATTTCAGTCCACCTGGTAGATCTGAACAAAACCGGTCGCAATTACGTGCTGGAGTCTTCCATTGTTGCTGTGTCTCCCGAATCCCAAATGGCGTTTGTTCAATTGGCTTATATAGCCTAGATTTGACCTTTGTTACGTAGGAATGATGGGACATCATACAGGTCAGTCCCATGGTAACAATAAACAAGATGGCCGCGTCCCTGATCACTGATCAATAATGGCGATGACCAACGTAGTTTTCATTCCGTTTATGCAAGAGAGCTCTTTGTTTTCATCCAAAACGTTTTAGATTCATATTTGAGCATAATCAAGAGGCCAAGGAAGGTTATTCTGTCCAGGAACACTTTCTACCAGGCAATGAGTAATGACCGTTCAGCTCAAACAGCTGAGTGACGACCCATCCAGATAAGTAGTGAGTATATCACTTTTTATGTTTATTTATACATCTATAGCACCGAATTATGTCGTTTGTATTATAAAAATGCTATAAAAATGTTCTGTCAACATACTATGGGGATGTCCTTTGATTTTTGGCAAATATTTGTGTTTCATACCCAGATTTTTTGGAAAAATAATTGCGCTACTGATCACCGTTTGGTGTCATTACACGTCATTTATACAAAAATGCCTTATCTGTATTTCATAAAATTATCTTTCATCTCTAGGCTGAAGAACCAACATTATTTGGGGAACCTACAGTGGGGAGAACAAGTATTTGATACACTGCTGCTTTTGCAGGTTTTCCTACTTACAAAGCATGTAGGTCTGTAATTTTTATCATAGGTACACTTCAACTGTGAGAGACGGAATCTAAAACAAAAATCCAGAAAATCACATTGTATGATTTTTAAATAATTAATTTGCATTTTATTGCATGACATAAGTATTTGATACATCAGAAAAGGAGAACTTAATATTTGGTACAGAAACCTTTGTTTGCAATTACAGAGATCATACGATTCCTGTAGGTCTTGACCAGGTTTGCACACACTGCAGCAGGGATTTTGGCCCACTCCATACAGATCTTCTCCAGATCCTTCAGGTTTCGGGGCTGTCGCTGGGCAATATGGACTTTCAGCTCCCTCCAAAGATTTTCTATTGGGTTCAGGTCTGGAGACTGGCTAGGCCACTCCAGGACCTTGAGATGCTGCTTACGGAGCCACTCCTTAGTTGCCCTGGCTGTGTGTTTCGGGTCGTTGTCATGCTGGAAGACCCAGCCACGACCCATCTTCAATGCTCTTACTGAGGGAAGGAGGCTGTTGGCCAAGATCTCGCGATACATGGCCCCATCCATCCTCCCCTCAATACGGTGCAGTCGTCCTGTCCCCTTTGCAGAAAAGCATCCCCAAAGAATGATCTTTCCACCTCCATGCTTCACGGTTGGGATGGTTTTCTTGGGGTCGTACTCATCCTTCTTCTTCCTCCAAACATGACGAGTGGAGTTTAGACCTAAAAGTTCTATTTTTGTCTCATCAGACCACATGACCTTCTCCCATTCCTCCTCTGGATCATCCAGATGGTCATTGGCAAACTTCAGACGGGCCTGGACATGCGCTGGCTTGAGCAGGGGGACATTGCGTGCGCTGCAGGATTTTAATCCATGACGGCATAGTGTGTTACTAATGGTTTTCTTTGAGACTGTGGTCCCAGCTCTCTTCTGGTCATTGACCAGGTCCTGACGTGTAGTTCTGGGCTGATCCCTCACCTTCCTCATGATCATTGATGCCCCACGAGGTGAGATCTTGCATGGAGCCCCAGACCGAGGGAGATTGACCGTCATCTTGAACTTCTTCCATTTTCTAATAATTGCGCCAACAGTTGTTGCCTTCTCACCAAGCTGCTTGCCTATTGTCCTGTAGCCCATCCCAGCCTTGTGCA
>JACXGI010010995.1:0-26152 GCA_016801175.1 Esox masquinongy | reverse complement strand
CAGGGATGGGCAGAGAGTCGGTACACGGACTGGCGGCAACAGTACAGTCAGGGAGCAGGCAGAGTAGTCGGGGACAGGCGAGAGGTCGGAATACCGGCGGACAACAGAAGTACAGGCAGGGCTCAGGCAGATTAGTCGGGAACGGGCGATCGGTCGGTGCACGGATAGGCAGGACGAAAAACTGGAGGACGCTAGATGTAGCATGTAAACATGAACCATTGATCTGGCAGGGGAGAAGTGGCAGGGAGTTGTATAAATCTGCGTGCTGATGAGGTGACTGGGGACAGGTGTGTGATTTGGTGATTGGTGACAGGTGTGTGATTTGGTGTGCACTGAGACTCAGGGGCGCGGGCGCCCTCTGCTGCGCGCTCGCGGAGGCGGGGTCGTGACATCCGCCTTTTGGTTATTTACTTATTGACTTTAAAGCTACAACACCAGAAGACAACCGTCTGAGAACGGGGTTATTTTCAGGGGATTGGCCTGTCGTGTACGTTCCTAAGAAAGTTTGATCATGTCTAAACGCATTCGTAGAAATTTACCAGTTTTGAAGATGTTATTTAAGGCACCGCCAAGTCAACAAAAAGTTATTTTAGAATCAGCTTCCACCAACCTCATTCTATTACTCTGTGAAATAGCTCTTAATCTAAGGCGCGGAAATATACCCTTAACAGAATCGCAGCTCCGAAAACTAAAGTGACAAAAAGCCAAAATTATATACATGTCTATAAAGAACACTTCAGTCGCAAAGAAAAGAAAAACCATCAACCAATCTGGAGGTTTTCTACTACCGTTACTAAGCGTTGCAGTTCCATTCCTAACCAGTCTAATTGCATCGAGACATGGTTAAACAACATGGATCATGCTCAGAAAATGTTTCTGGTGCCACAACATCAGTTAGAAAAACTGCGGGAATCCAAAACCACTAGCACCGATGTAAGACAATCTGTTGAAAATTATTTGGACTCATCGATTCGCAATATACTGTTGAAGCCTGATATGGATTTACATGAGAAAGCTAAAAGATACTCTGCCATTTTACAAAGATTTTTGACTGTTGACTGAGACTAAGCAAACTGTTGAGCGAAATGTTAACCTTGTTGTTGAAATTTTGAACAATGTGCCTGCAAAGCGTAGGAAGAATGTTGAATATATTCTTAATAAAATTGCCCTAAAGATTTGACTTCATGGACTTCAAATGGTGAATTCATTTTCAAAGGAGAGATAATCAAGGGTTCGCACCTGTTGGATCTGGTTAAAAGTGTGACAGCAACCAATAAAATTGCTGACGCTAGAAGGCCGATGGGTTGGGGGTTGTTTTTAGAGGCCATGGCATGTCTCAACATCCTTTTTACAACTATTCCAAATGAGCTTGTAAGGCGTAAAATCAATTTGTATAAACAAACATCTGGTGACTCAATGGATGATTTAGCCACACCCCCAGCAACTGGTCATCAACCGACCGAAGCTTTCTTCGTACCCCCTACCGCGGACCCCACAAAATGGCTTCCATTTTAATGTGTTTTTATTTTAGGATTTTTTTATCATTTGTGATTCATTGTCAAAGTGTATGTTTTACCTTGAATAATTGTTGTATGAAAAATACTATGTAAACATTGATGTGGTTTTACGAATCGTTTATTTTTGAATAATAAAGCTGACATACACATGATTTACTTTTCTATTTCTTCAACAACCATGACACAAATTAAACAATGCACAAGATTGAGCATGTTGTATGCAGTTAAACATTTGCTTATCACGCTTACTCTGGTACATCCTAGCTACAAACTTTGAGACTAGCGCATCATTTTCTCATCAATCATCAACATAAAAAGGCATAGCATCTTTATAACTCAGACCTCTTGTCATTAGATGGAGAAAGAACTCACAATGTTGTCCACATGTGGTTGAAATCATGTCCTGGACTTGTTTTGAACTGTATTCCACATTCTCACAGGTTTGCAGAAAGGCACTGATTGACTTGGGAAAACACGTAAAATCTGGGGGGTTTCCAATACTGTCATAAAACCTTCCATTGCCATCGTCTATTATGTAAATAGCCAGCCAGTGCTCCCCGGGGTGATTGCTCGGGTGTGTATTAACAATCTTCATTGATGCAACATCCCGGACTGGTCCACTAGGTAGTTGGTCGCATGCCAGCACACCATAGAAATGAGTCCTAGATGAAAATTGGTTCACCACAACTCTGCGGTATTCATTTCCACACCGTTTTCCTAATAGTAGTCAACCATGACTTGTCGTTGGTTTGACACTTCGATAATTGAGTAAAAAATTGACTAAACAACCAAATTAATTGTGTGTGGCAGTGGTTGCCTGAACCTCATCTCAAGTCGCACAATCACTGACTTGATCAAGGATAGGTGCTGACCGCATTCCTCATCCGGTGCACAGTTGAATACATAAAGGGCATAGCCGTGTAAGAAGTCTGACCTGTCAATAGCCAAGGCTTGGTCCTTTAGCTGTTTTCCTGAAGCTAAGGCCAATTGGTAAAATTCACGCACTGCTGACCCTGTTGTGTAATTTGGTTGGAATGGTTTGCTAGGAAATTGCTGACCGTCTACATACATTGCCATAAACTCCAAATTATAATGTTTGAAATTAAATTGATTTTTTGTGTAACTTCCTGTAAAACTGTCATTGTCCACCAATCCAATGACAATACATTTTGGCAGTGGTCCTAAAAACAGGTTTTCCTGGTTGCAAACGCGACCCCCAGCCGGTAAACTAAATGTCTTCATACATACTCTTTCAATTGGATACTTGGCAGTGGTTGAGAGTAGCGCTTGAGTGTGACCAAGTTTCACGGCAGGTGAAACAGACACTTTCTTGACAAATAGTGACGCAGATAATATATGCAAACGATAACGCACATCCCCTGCCCCCATAAGACAGAATTTGTCTTTACCGCGGACCATCCTAACCTTTATGTCAACCCTGTTTAACATGAGTTTCTCTTGAAAGAAGCTATCACTATGAACAGGGCCGATCATTTCAAATGTTGTACTATCCGCTGAATAGGCAGCCCTTTTCGTGAGTCCATCGTTCTCGCCTGCAGGGTCCGTAACATCCATGTGACCTGCTGCGTCCTTGTAAAACAAACCAGCTGAAAACTGTGTCTTTAATGTATCACATCTGTAATTCAGAATGCTCTCTATAACGGCTCTGTAGGGGTATGTGTTGATACTCTGGCTAATTAAATGATCACCCAAGGAGACATCCACTTCGGGTAGTTGAAAACCCCAACTGGTGCTCTGAAGTTTAATTTTGCAATCACCTTCCCCACTACGAATGAAACCAGCTGATTCTGATCAGATTTTACTTCAATACAGATCTCATCAAACTGACTCTTACTAAGAGGTAAGTAGTGGGGCTTGTCGTACCTCACTGTGACAACTTCATTCTTTTTCGCTGCAATATGTACAGTTCTCAACAGCGGGACATGACTGTCACCAACTCGTTGATAATCAATTATATCGATGTAAATGACGTGATCGTGAAAACCCCAGAGTTTTATCCAGTTTCTAGGTCAACGACTTGTTCCGATGGTATCCAGCTGTTTAATTTCTCAGGCCAACCAAGCCATTTCACAAGACTCATTTTCTTCCCTTTCTGTACTTTCTCATCCAGAACTGCTTCCACTTTAAAAGTTTTATCCTTAGCCAAGATTATTTTCAGTAATTCCTGTTCATATAAGGTCCCTACTATCACATCACCATCGTAATCTTTTATTCTATATACAGGAGGTACCCTTGGGATGCATTCTGTTATTGTAAAATATTCATCTGTGTACCCTTTTTCATAGCCTTTTGTAAACGCTCCTCTCAATTTTGAGAGTCTCACATTATCCCCAACCAGGAACTTGTAACTTTGCTTAGCATTTCTCATTATTGTTGTACCATACAGGTTCTTGAGAACTAGTCTAACATTTTCTTCACAAACGTCAGCAGGCTTCATCTTAATAGACCGATGGTAGCTATGGTTGTATCCATGAACTAAATCTTGAATAACCTCAACGTAGCGATGAGTGTTGGCAGCTGTGAGATACCTCCACATTCGTGATTAAATGGTTTTATTAAATCTCTCTTCGATACTCGCTTTGACATAATTTCCTGTAGCAAAATGTTTTATATTGTACTTCTTCATTAACATTTCAAAATGTGAATTAAAAAACTCCTTCCCCTTGTCCATTTGGACTTTTTATGGTATTCTTCCTTCTTTTAATGTCTTCAAATGCTCGCTTTACCTCGCTAGCGCTTTTATTTCTCAGCACATGAATCCATGCGTATTTGCTTAATACATCTGTGCATGTTAACATAAATTTCATGTTATTGTTTTTCGCACTATAAGCACTCATGTCAACCAAATCCAGCTGAAATTGTGAATTTATATCATGAACAATAACTCTATTTCTTTGAAAATGTATAGCTACTGGCCTGTGTAGCGTGTATGTATCCTTGGCGAGTAGCCAGTCACCCGCCTCACCATTTTTGAGGATCTCCCCGGTTTTCTCCAAGTACGTTCTTTTCAAACACTCTCTACCCACATAAGCACCAGGGTTTGTGGGGTCGTAGTAAATACTTTTCATAACCTGTTCAGACATCGTAGAGCATTCGGGCAATAATGAAAAGTAATACATGTTTAACATCGTTTTATTTGAGTTTTCGAAATTACACATCATCCAAGAAATTCAGAAAAGTTACACAAACATTCAGATTTCTGCTGGTTATAAAATCTGTAAACAATTTAGAAATACAATCTACATCCACAGCATCATTACTCAGCAATGTTATCACACAAACATCTGTTACATATGTAAACAAACATAACAGATGCCCAATTTTAAAGTCTTTGTTGTCAACATTGGAAAATGTTAGAAGTTTATACATGACGTTGTTTAGAGCCGTTGATTCAGCAACAATTGCTGCCAATCATAAGGTGTGTTCCTGACCATTTCCATATGCTTGTTCAGATTATTAAACGTTTTATGCTGACATGGTCTCGGTTATTAAAAGGTCTGCAACCATCAACACTGCTCTTGATAGCTTTGTGCATCAACTGTTTAATCGCTAAACCCACATAGAATTTGTTTGTATACATGTAAACACAACAACTGAAGTTACCCATCCTTAGACAGCAGACTCTTTGCTTTCGTCGCACCAAGATGCCACTGCGTCGCATACTGCATCCTCATTAAATTTATCCATATATTCATCCCTGTTCTCACTCAGTCTCTGTGTGATGTTCGGCTCCAACTTGAGGTCATGCAGAAAGTTCTCAGCGACCACGTGAACATCGGTAAGCAGTGCATGAAACCCTGATGCGTTCAAAGCCTTGACCAACACATGATTCAGTCGCGGTGTTAAAACTGTCTCCACGATGTCATCATAATGGGTCTCATAAAAATAATCAGGAGGATCGAGACAAGAATGTCTTCTCTGGCTCGGGTGGTCCACTTCACAACCGATGCATGCTTTGTGGAGAATAGCCCCAACAACGTTTTCCAGAATCATGCCCATTGTTGCTTTGATGATCTTTAAAACTTTTGGTGCAAGGTGTTTGTCCATTTTGTGATAACTCTTGTTAGCATTTGAAAGGTAAGACAGATTAAGAGGACCTAGCTGATCACCAATCCGGTCAATCCAATGGTAGTTTCTTTTTGGGTATGCCGGTGAAGTCGAGCTGTCGGGGTCAGGGGTTCTGAAGGCCTCAGCGTTGTCATCCCAGGCGTCACACAGCCAGTCCTCAGCCTTGGGTTCTTCAATATCCGCTTGGTTGTAATCTTGAGACATGTTTCGTAAATTCTTCCGACGGCTTGATAGTCACAGGCGGTGTGTCACTTTTCGAAAGGTGTTCCATAAACTGGTGTTAAAAACCACATCAGTCACACCAGACTTAAACTCTTGGCCTTCGGGTAATTCATAAAATGCTACCTCCGGTATCTCTGGGTTGAAAATGTATCCACCGATCCGACCGTTGTCCAACTTCCATTCCCTTGACAGCATATCCTGGTGCAGATGATGGATTCGTGTTAAGCTCGGCATCGGTTTCTTCGGTGCTGCCATGTTGAATGCATCTCTGCTGTCCATTTGTAATTTCTTACCAAATCGCTGAGCAGCGGTTAAGTTGTTAGCTTTCAACGGTGTTTCACCCAAAACATGGATCGCCACACAATCCGCCATGTTTTGTATTGTGTAGGTAAGTTTACTCAGACAATACTGAATGACCATCACAGGGGTCTGTGTGGTAAATACACAGACCACGCCAATCATCCCATAAAACATGAAAGGTTAACACCCACCGGTTGTAGGACATCTGTTGTACCACTTGTCAGAAGATATGCTGCACCCTGGCACCCCTTTTGCTGAACACCAAACATCTTGCCGCTGACATAACACTTATTTATTGCCTGGGAATTTAACATTCTGGAACCCTAAGACCCATTTGTTAAACATCAAACATAGCGCACCTGTTATAACACTCGTCCGGGGTGCTTATCAGTCATTGTAAAACATCAAACATGGAAACATCAATGCAATAATAAATCACAAAGTCACCAGACCCTTCTTTATATCTTACAAGTTTCCCACACATAATTCCATGCTTGTGGAAAAATACCATGCTACAGCTCCATTGTAAACATGGAAGTTTATACAGGTTGTATGACATCTGTTGCACCAATTGTTGGAACATAAAATACCGGGGGGTTATAGCATTGCTGGACCCTGGCACCTTTTTGTTGAACACCAAACATCTTGCCGCTGACACAACACTTATTTATTGCCAGGGAATTTAACATTCCGGAACCCTAAGACCTTGTTGTTAAACATCAAACATAGCCCACCTGTTATAACACTCGTCCGGGGTGCTTATCAGTCGGTGTAAAACATCAAACATGGACACATCAATGCAATAATAAATCACAAAGTCACCGGACATGCATACGTCATTCCGGAACTCCCGCCCTAATGCACGTCATACAGGAAGTCCATAAGTCACACCGGAAGTCCCGCCCAGCAAACCGGATGCCCCGCCCACTAGGGTCATAAATCACCATTCTGACACAATATACCCTACATTTACTACTAACACAATAACCTGGTTGCATAAGTGTGCACACCCTTAAACTAATACTTTGTTGAAGCACCTTTTGATTTCATTACAGCACTCAGTCTTTTTGGGTAGGAGTCTATTAGCATGGCACATCTTGACATGGCAATATTTGCCCACTCTTCTTTGCAAAAGCGCTCCAAATCTGTCAGGTTGCGAGGACATCTCCTGTGCACAGCCCTCTTCAGATCACCCCACAGATGTTCAATTGGATTCAGGTCTGGGCTCTGGCTGGGCCATTCCAAAACGTTAATCTTCTTCTGGTGAAGCCATGCTTTTGTGGATTTGGATGTGTTCTTTGGGTCGTTGTCGTGCTGAAAGGTGAACTTCCTTTTCATCTTCAGCTTTCTAACGGACGCCTGAAGGTTTTGTGCCAAAATTGCCTGGTATTTGGAACTGTTCATAATTCCCTCCACCCTGACTAAGGCCCGGTTCCAGCTGAAGAAAAACAGCCCCAAAGCATGATGCTGCCACCACCATGCTTCACTGTGGGTATGGTGTTATTTGGGTGATGTGCAATGTTGTTTTTGCGCCAAATATACAATTTTGGAATTATGGCCAAAAAGTTCAACCTTGGTTTCATCAGACCATAACACATATTCCCACGTGCTTTTGGGGGAATTGATGTTTGTTTTTGCAAACTTCAGCCGGGCTTGGATGTTTTTCTTTGTAAGAAATGTCTTGCCACCCTACCCCATAGCCCATTCATATGAAAAATATGGGAGATTGTTGTCACATGTAGCACACAGCCAGTACTTGCCAGAAATTCCTGCAGCTCCTTTAATGTTGCTGTAGGCCCCTTGGAAGCCTCCCAGACCAGTTTTCTTCTGGTCTTTTCATCAATTTTGGAGGGACGTCCAGTTCTTGCTAATGTCACTGTTGTGCCATATTTTCTCCACTTGCTGATGACAGTCTTCACTGTGTTCCATGATATATCTAATGCTTTGGAAATTCTTTTCTGCCCTTCTCCTGACTGATATCTTTCAACAATGAGATCCCTCTGATGCTTTGGAAGTTCTCTGCAGACGATGGCATTTGCTCTGAGATGCAACTAAGAAAATGTCAGGAAAATCCTACTAGAACAGCTGAACTTTATTTGAGATTAATCAGAGTAACTTTAAATGATGGCACGTGTGTAATGACTTCTATTTAACATGAGTTTGAATGTGATTGGTTAATTGTGAACACAGCCACATCCCCAGTTATTAAAAGGTGTGCACACTTATGCAACCAGGTTATTGTAAGTTTTTTATTTTTCATTTTTCCCCCTCGAAGATTTCAGTTTGTTTTTCAATTGAATTGTTCACATTATAGGTCACAGTAAAAGTGAAAAAAAGTTCTGACATGATTTATCTTTGTCTCATTCTTTTACATCACAAAAACCTGGCATTTTCACAGGGCTGTGTAGACTTTTTATATCCACTGTATTTAGCAGCAAGAGTAGTTAAATTAAGATCCTACAGTTGATTGTACATAACAGACATTGAGGAACCCATGTAACTCATTTGTTAAACAAGGCACTTGCAACATAATTGTTTTGGGTTTGATTCCCATGAGGGGTCAGTACTGTAAATCATTCTGGATGTCTGCTAATGATACCTTTGTTCTGAGTTCCCAATATGAATATCATTCAGTGTGAAGTCTGGCTTCCCAACTCATGTTAATTTCTCTAATGAGTCTGAGGGTGAAACTCAGATTTGCATGAGCAGGATGACTGTAACTGTCCCACAGTAGAGCAGCACCAGATGTTCATCTGTCCCCAGAGACTTCTAGTGTTGTTCATAGACCTGTCAAAACCATTTGACATTGTAGGTCATGCTATCCTTTTGAGTAAACTGTCATGTATAGGACTGGGCACTGATGCCGGCTGATGATTTTATGACTATCTTAAAGATAGAACTCAGGACAACATGGTCGATGGGGTCAAGTCCGAGCCCTTAAAGTTACTCAAAGGGGTTCCACAGGGTTCAATAACTGGCCCACTCTTATTCTCACTCTATATAAACAATATTGGTGATGATATCAAAAATGTTAATATTAATTTTCATGCAGATAACACAGTGATGTACTCCATTGCTCCTTCAGCTGATCAAGCATTAGGGATGTTGGAGTCTGATTTTAAAATTGAACTTGTTTTTAATGCAAAGAAAACAAATGTTATGTTTTTTTCTAGGTCCAAATTCTCAGTAAGAAACACATTTGTACTCACTAGCATGGATGATATGCTAATTGAACAGGTCTCTGCGTGTAAATACCCAGGGGGTATGGTTAGATGATAGGCTTTCTTTTAAAAAAACATTACTGAACTGGGAAAAAAGTAAAAATTAGGTAGGGTTCCTTTATAGAAACAGGGCTTGTCTGTCCTCTGCTAATAGAACAAAAGATGTTCAGGCTTTTTTCATGTCCGTCTTAGATAATGCTAATATTATCTATATGCATGCTTAAGCAAGCACATTAAAATCCCTGGATGCTGTTTACCATTGTGCACTCAGGTTTATCACTGGTGATAGTTACAGAATGCATTACTGTATTCAATATCAACATGTGGGTTGGGCCTTTCATTCTGTGAGGCGTGAGCAACATGCTCTCTTGTTTATTTAAAAAGCACTACTTTTAAAATTACCTCCATATGTATCATCTTTAATTTCCACTAGACTAACAAATTTCAAAACCAGATCACAGACGTGGATTACATTAAAGACTCCAGCGGTCTCCACAAGTTGGGTATGTCGTGGAATTCGCTAATGGGAAAGGCACAGAGACTGTAGATTATTTTCACGAGTAAAGCTTTGTTCAATATTTGCAAACCTGGAGCAGTTAAAACAACACTCTCAGCAGAGTCAGTTCAAGAGCTCTCAGTTGAAGGTTGAGCTCAGGCCTATATACATTCAGTACAGCCCACTGTGTCCCCCTCCTATGCATGGTTAGTCTACATGTCTCATCAGCTTCTCTGCGAACTTTGGCTTTGAAAGATAAGATTTTTACAGCCCTTGAGAAGTTTAGCCAAAACTATTGCTGTTGTAGGCACATCCCATACAAGTGAGCCGAGCCGAAACACACAATGGCCTTACTAAATTACTGGATTATACTTAGAATAAGCAATATGATTTCATTGTACTGTGGAATAAGAACATTTCTACCACTTGTACCACTGCTTTCAGTTCCTTCACTCCTTATTTATGGAACAAACTCCAGACCAAACTTAATTTATTAAACACTCTGGTGTTCCTTGCACATTTTAATAATCCAATGGAGGATCAATATGATGTTGTCTTTGATTGTGTTTGTTGAATTCTATGTCTCTGTTTTGTATGTTTTTAAATGTTTTTATTTTTATTTTGTTTGTGTGCCTAACTGTACATGTAAACATGTCTTCACAGGGCTCAGCCTCAAAAGAGATCCAGGTCTCAGTCTGTATTCCCTGTTAAAATAACGTTTAAATGAAAATTAATAAAATAACCTTTCAGAAGGGTTCCCGTTGTTACGCGTCTGAGCTACATGAAAGGAGAAATGGAGAGAGAGATGTACTGCCAGTCAAAAGTTTGGACATACTTGCCCGTTAGTTTGGACACACCCATTCAAGTGTGTCCAAACTTTTGACTAGTATTTTATTAACCTCCTGGGAGCCTGTGTCCACATATGAGGACATGTTTTAGGCTTCCTGCACCAGGTACTTCATTCTGCTTAACCTAAACCTATTGTCCTTATTAGAGGACAGTTGTCGGTGCCATGCTTAGATAGTATACTTATATCAGGTCCACCAATCCCAAATAGCTAAAAGAAATTAAAAATGCATACATTATCAAAGCTCAGGTCTTAGGAGGGTAATATAAAATGTAACGTGTTGTGTGTGTGTGTTTTGGCCTCCAGAGTAGACACCTACAATACAAAATATGTATTGAATGTGGTGTCGGGAGAGGTGGAGGCTCCGCCCACGGAGCAGGACGAATTAACTAATATTCCTCACACTACCAGTCCATTCATATGAAGGCCCAGTGAGGGATTGTATGCATCCATCATTTGGATCAGGATTTATAGTGTAGGATTGTGTCCTGATTCATCACCCTCCTCCCAAACTGGTCTCTAGTCTTCATCATTCCTGGTCCTGAAGGGCAGTAGTTTAAATATTGTCATCCCTACCTGCACTAAAACACCACACTGTTGTTGAACAACCCATTATTAATAGTAACTGAAAGATAACTTCATGTGGGTTATTATTATGATATTATTCTAATCAACTGAATTAAATCTATCAGTATTTTATTACAAGTTGATTTTGTTATTTAGTTCTGTTAGGGGTTGTCAGTTTATCACTACTGTCTTCACTCTATGTAAATATGTTTTGCATATCTGTCATGTCTCACTGCTCCACACACTTAAAGAGTCCAGTGTTGATCAGTGACTGTTCAGTCCTTTCAGAGACACTGACACACAGTACAATGATGATGATGTCACTGATTCTACTGGGGACCCTGGGGCTCCTTGTTCAGGGTAAGAGACACTTAGACCAACTTAGATTCATTCATCATGGGACTTGGTTCACACAGACACATTGTTAATGATTATATGTATTTGGATTATAGGTGTTAACATTTGGACATTAGATCATTTGGTAGATATTCATTTAATAATCAAAACCATTTATTTATTTATTTTATTTTATTTTTCAGAATCTTCATCAGATATTATCCTGACCCAATCTCCTAAATCTCGGTCGGTTAGTCCAGGAGAGACTTTGTCCATCAGCTGTACAACCAGTACAGATGTTAATGATGATCTTAATTGGTACCTTCAAAAACCTGGAGAAGCTCCTAAACTTCTAGTTTATGCCGCTACAGAGCTTGAGTCAGGTATTCCAGATCGTTTCAGTGGGAGTGGATCTGGTTCTCAATACACTCTGACCATCAGTGGAGTCCAGGGTGAAGATGCAGGAGATTATTATTGTCAGCAGGGTTACAGTGGGTTTCACAGTATTATAGCGTCGTACAAATACCTCCCCAAGCAAAAGAGGAACTTCTCTTGAATTTTAATCACATGTCCTATAATTTTAAAGATATGTGACTTCATCAAAACACCTGAGGATACCACACACATTGTTGTGATTAGACTTTCACTTGTTTAACTTAATTATTTATATTTCATCAATACATTGTCGAAAAGGCAGAACTCTTCACAAACACTTAATAGATTTTCATTATGCCGGTTCATTATCCCCTGCTTCCCAGTGTGTGCAAACTGGTTGAATCAACGTTGCTATCATGTAATTCTTGGAATTCAACATGGAATTAAAATTTGTTTTGTTGGCAATTTCCAAAATGCTTGTTGACATGGCATCTGAACAAAGTGGAGTTGATGTGGTTGCAACCTGGTCTCAGGGGACTATGTAGACTATTTTACGTAACCCTAACCCAACCTGGTCTCAGGGGACTATGTAGACTATTTTTCGTAACCCTATCCCAACCTGGTCTCAGGGGACTATGTAGACTATTTTACGTAACCCTAACCCAACCTGGTCTCAGGAGACTATGTAGACTATTTTACGTAACCCTAACCCAACCTGGTCTCAGGGGACTATGTAGACTATTTTACGTAAATCTTTGACAGACGAATTCGTAACATATGTTGTGTTAGGTAAAGTAATATTAGAGTAATAACCCAGAGAAAATAGGTTTTTGAACCTGGGCCCTTCGGCTCTCCAGACAGGTGCTCTACCCACTGCTCCATATATGAACTTCCTAATAAAGGCAGCGAGTAGTGAGGCTACAATGACATAATGTTACAAGGGATTTTCTTTCTAAGCCTAACCCAAACCTTAACCCTAACCTTAACCCCAGTGCTGTGATACCCAACCTTAACCCAAACCCTAACCTTAACCCCAGTGCAATGATACCTAACCCCAACCAAACCTTAACCTAAACTTTTTCATCCCCTCTGTTAATCCCGCCTTCTCCCCCCCCCTCCTCTCCTTCTCATACACTGGGGTGAGTTGCCTCTGTCTTGATTGAGTTTGACTCTGGACCCTGATAGATATATGGATTAGGGCTATTTGGTTAGTGAGTCTCGTTTTTATTTTAGAATGTATTTAATTTCTCCCCAAAGTAATCATAAAATTCCCCCTTTCTTTCTCCCCCCCTCCCTTTTTTCCTTTTCCCCTTATTCCCCCTTCCCCTTAGAGGTTGAGGGGGTTCCACACACACTATTTGTGTCTTGTTTGATTGTCATGCATGTTGATATTGTTTTATTTGAACCTTCTAAGAGGAACAATTCGGAAACATAATATATAGCCCCTGTGCCTTTGCACATCTAACCCCCTAAGGGGGGTTTAGAACTTTGTCTTTCAAACCTAACCTCAACCCCAGTGCTGTGACACCTAACGTTAACCTAACTTTAACATTAAAATGCATTTTTTACATATTTTAGCGACCTTGGTAAGGCCATTACTCATCCACCAAACCCATAATCCCTGTGTAGCGCAATGGGTAGGGTGTCTGCCTTTAGATCTGAAAGTTGCCGGTTAAAAACACAGCTTGGATGTTTTGTTCAAATTCATTATGTATGATATGTTTTCGTACCGTTGGTAACATATTATACATTTTAATAGTGTTTGTAACATATTTTACGTTTTAATAGCATTCGTAGCATATGTTACGTTTTAACCAATTCGTAATGCATTATACGTTTTGATAGCGCATTGTAATGTAACCTAACATAACGTAACATATCATACGAAATCAGGTGCCATAGATTTTCGTAAACTATGTAGTCCCCTGAGATCAGGTTTGTTTTAAAGGCCGCGATTGGTCAATTACGTCCTCGTTTTCCAGGTTCGCCAGATAATTGGAGTGGGAGCGTAGTGAGTCGGTGTGAAACTGTGCTGAGTTTTTACAGTCGTGTGCTATCGAGACACATTGACTTCTTTCTACGTTATTGTTGTTTCTTCTCTAAATGAATGGAGAGGAAAACAAAAGGAGAAAAGGGTGGTGCGACAAAAGTAAGAGAGAAGAAACCAGCTAATGCTGCCAAAAGTAAAAAAATAACATGCATGTTTAGACAACCACCTAAGCTAAGTGAGGGAGACAATCATCATGAGCCCGGAGATGCGGGAGTACCAGAGACATCAGTTGTCAGCAGCTGCATTTTCGACATTCAGAAAATGATAATATCCAAATGATATTATGTTTTCAGTTTTAAAAAAAGTGTATACATTTGATGTTACTGCTAATTAAGATTAGGGTCATAATGTGGGACAGGTGACTAGCTGTCGCTTGTAAATAAAATATATTTCTTAAATTAGGAAGAGAAAGTGACACAAATCTATATATTCACAGCATAGTTTTATTGGCTTGAAATAATAAATGGGCTATTTGGATCAAATGCATTTGTCTTTATTTTTCTGTTCTGCATGCGAAAGCAGCCACAGGTGATGCTGGGAATGAGGAGACAGAAAGAGATGGAGGCTGCTGTGACGGTGGTGGCAGGGTCCAGTACAGAGACTACGACAGGTGCAGCTGGGCACAACGGAATATAACTTAACTGGGTTATTATATGCAAATTAGTTAGTTCAAATGATTTGGATCTTTGATTATAGTTCTGATTTGGATCTTTGATTATACTTCTTTTGCAAAATCAAGAAGCAGATGCAGAAACAGAGCAGTGAGAAGAGATAGAGAGAAAGGAAGAAAATGGAGGCAGGAACAAGACAAATAATTATGATTATTTCAAACACCCTCAATCTATTAAGACCTAAAGATGTTTTTCATCCACAACAACCACCAAACATTCCTAATGCTAAAGTGAAAAATGTACTCCACCACAAGGGGGGGGGGGGCGGGGCAAAAGGTGGCATTGCCCCTCTAGATATAATCTGTGCCCCCCCCAGTTTTGTCTCTCCATTAACACTACAAATGGTATATGAATTAGATAAGCCCCTCATTTAAAAGAAATGCCCCCTCAGTCATTAAATCCTGCAGCTGGGCCTGTGTGCCACATACTGATTGTCTAAGGTAGGACAGGCTTCTGGTGCCATCTTCATTTTCAAATACTGTATCATTAGATCAAATTTTGTTAGCAGCCAACGATAGCACTGCATCATAGTTTTTTATCATATAGTGGACGGTGTGTGAAATTGTTTTTGGGAACTGTACACGGGTCGTGGGTCGGTCTGCATTTCAAAGTCCCGGGCTAGTTTTCAATGTAGGCCTACATGTGTACATGTGCTTACCTGGGGAAGTGATGGCACCAGGATGCACTGTGGGAAGACAACAAGCCAGTAGGAGTGTGATGTGTGAGGGAGTGTGATGCCCTGGACAATGTTCTGCTGGGAAACCCTGGGTCCGGGCATTCATGTGGATGTCAATTTGACAGATGCCGCCTACCTAAACATTGTTGCAGACCAGCTATACCCCTTCATGACAGTGGTATTCCCTGATAGCAGTGGCCTCTTTCAGCAGGATAATTCCCCCTGCTACACTGCACACATTGTTCAGGAATGGTTTTGAGGAACATGATGAAGCTTTCAAGCTGTTGCCCTGGCCTCCAAATTCCCCAGATCTTAGTCCGATTAAGTATCTGTGGGATGTGCTGGACCAGCAAGTCCGATGCACGGCGGCTCCACCTCACAACTTACAGGACTTGAAGGATCTGCTGCTAACGTCTTGGTGCCAGATACGACAGGACACCTTCAGACCTTCGGCTGGTTGCCGCTGTTTTGGCAGCACGCAGAGATCCCACAGCATATTAGGCAGGTGGTCAAAATGTTTGGATCATCAGTGTATTTTTTCACAGTACATGATATGTAGGATCTTCCTTTGACTATTGTTTTCACAGCAAAACAATCTTGCAGCAGCAGAATTTCAACAGTCCACAATGTTAAAGAGGAATAACGATGTATAGCTACAATTAGTCCGAGGTCATAAATGTCTTGAAGGAATTGTTCGACTGTGTCTGCAACTATAATATATCCCTCTGATGCTGCACTTGCTCCAGCTCAACCCTGCTCTCCCTAAATGTGAGAGTTCTGTGCAGGGAGACAGTCCACCAGTTACTACAAGTGAACTGTAAACTTAAAGCTGAAGTATGTAACTTTCAAAATAGAAAGTATTTCTGCCTAATTTTCCCAGAAATCTTGGCTGTCATGTGTGTGATGGCAGTTCACTCTTGAAGCCCCACATGTTATCGGTGCACTTTATTCAGCTCATCTAAAAAAATGTCTTCATCCGACCAGGTGAGTTGACATGCCATTATTTTAATTATATCGGAGAGACAACAACAAGCCTGTGACTCCGCCCCTGATTGGCATTGGAAAGAGGGCATCCCATTGGTGATGAGAGCCCACCTGGCAAGACAGCAAGGGTGGAAATTATCAAGCCTTTCCATTCACCTTCACACCCCTGGGCCAGACTACACTTAATCATAGACCATGCTATAGAGATGAGTCTGTACATGCAAACATACTGCCCTGGAAAAAATTAAGAGACCACTGCACCTTTTTCTTTCCTTTCCAAAAAAGTTGAAAAGGAAAGTTTTGAGTGAGGAACATAAGTGTTCAGTTTGCAGTGGTCTCTTAATTTTAACCCTTCTGTTCCTCATTCAAAACCTTCCTTTTCGACTTTTTTGGAATAGAAAGAAAAAGGTGTAGTGGTCTAAATTTTTTCCGGAGCTGTATTTGAAAATAAAATAGAAATGAATACAGACATAATATGCAATCATTGTTCTCCTTTCCAACCCCACCCCACAAAAAACACTCAAAAAACTTTGGGTTTTAACCAAAAATGGAGCTTTCATGAAGATTAGACTGCATTGTTCTTTTAGATTATATTAAATTATACAGAATGCAGAAAACGTGTTGATAAGAAAACTTGAATTTTAGAAAGTACAGTTGCAACACAAACAAATATATTAATTTAAACACTTCTTATCAACAGCTATTAGATATTCTATAGGCTAGTTACTTACTTCCAATGCCAAGTCCAGTGCCTCCACCAAAAGTCTACCACAGTGATACAAACTCATTCAGTAGCCATACAAAAACCTCTGAAACTAGAGACACAACGCTGGCACTTTGAAAAGAGCTACATATAGCCAACACACACAAATATTTAAACAACAATCCTGTTTGAAATAAATATACAACTTATATGTACTCATTGATACACTAAATATTTTGTTTACATTTACATTTTTCACTTATATCTTTAAATGAAGACAACAGAAACTTCCAACAAAATATGTCCTATTTCTACTGTGTTGCATTTTCAATATCATAAGTATAGATTAAAAGACTTACTGCCAACATGCCACTTTGCTTTCTCTAAAAGTCCACCACAGTAATGGACTTCTTGTACAATAACCTGCTCAATGACAAAAAGGGGAATAGTAACAGAGAAATGGAACTGCTCAGTAAGGCCTCAATAATGCTTTATAACTGATGGCCCCTACTGGTTCACTCTGGAACTTCAGTAGATTGGACACATTCCCCATTAAACTTTCATTGGAATGTAAACTACTGTGGACTATGTTGACATGTGTCATCATATTGTATCATCAATTCATAGCATTACATTAAAACATGTAATTACAGTTGTGCTCATAAGTTTGCATATCCTGGCAGAAATTGTGAAATTATGGCATTGATTTTGAAAATATAACATTAAAAAAAAACGATTTTATTTAAGGATAGTGATCATATGAAGCCATTCATTACCACATAGTTGTTTGGCTCCTTTTTAAATCAAAATGATAACAGAAATCACCCAAATGGCCCTGAGCAAACGTTTACAAACCCTTGAATGTTTGGCCTTGTTACAGGCACACAAGGTGACACACACACAGGTGAAAATGGCAATTAAAGGTTCATTTTTCACACCTGTGGCTTTTTACATTAGTGTACCAACACTTTTTTGCAATTAGTGTCTGTGTATGAATAGTCAAAGAGTTTATTAGCTCTCACGTGGATGCACTGAGCAGACTACATACTGAGCCATGGGGAGCAGAAAGGAACTATCAAAAGACCTGCGTAACAAGGTAATGGAACTTTATAAAGATGGAAAAGGATAAAAAAAGATATCCACAGCCTTGCAAATGCCAGTCAGTACTGTTCAATCACTTATTAAGAAGTGGAATATTCAGGGATCTCTTGATACCAAGCCAAGGTCAGGTAGACCAAGAAAGATTTTAGCCAAAACTGCCAGAAGAATTGTTCGGGATACAAACAAAAACCCACAGGTAACCTCAGGAGAAATACAGGCTGGAAAAAGACAGTGTGGTTGTTTCAAGGAGCACAATACGACGATACTTGAACAAAAATGAGCTGCATAGTTGAGTTGCCAGAAAGAAGCATATACATGCACCAATGCCACAAAAAAGCCTGGTTACAATATGCCCGACAACACCTTGACACGCCTCACAGCTTCTGGCACACTGTAATTTGGAGTGACGAGACTAAAATAGAGCTTTATGGTCACAACCATAAGTGCTATGTTTGGAGAGGGGTCAACAATGCCTATAGTGAACAGAATACCATCCCCACTGTGAAGCATGGTGTTGGCTAACTGATGTTTTGGGGGTGTGTGAGCTCTAAAGGCATGGGGAATCTTGTGAATATTTTTCACCAGTCATGGCTAGAAGGGATAGTCTTTCGTTGATTCAGTGAAAAATACAATGATGTAATGTGATTTAGCAGTCACCCTAATTTTAGCTATACTACCGTTACTCACTTACTGCGGACAGAAGCATTGCTCCAGCCAGCGGGAGGGAAGACACTTCGCGATTCCGAGTAGATTTCAGGTGGTCACCACAATATAATATACTACAAATTTCTCTGGTAGGCTGCTATCCTACTCAAAGTATTAAATAAAAAAATGTGGACCATGTTAGCTACCACTGGCAACATATAATACAGAGTTCATTTTCACTAAGGTGGTGCACAATTATGAGGGTTTACCTAAAAGGAAACAATTCACCGAAATGGGGAGGAGGGCGCAACTCTGGCACTGAGGGGGGTCCGTAAGTCTGTCTCTCGCGTGCCGTGGACCCAGGCATAACACGTGGTGTGGGGGTCCCACAAAAACACCAGGTCTGAGCAGCGGCAGGTTTGTTTGGGAGAAGAAAGGTTCCAGACAGTCGTCAGTCTTGTATCAGTGATGGTCTGGTATTTCATAATAAGATGCCTGGCTCTCTGTATACTAACAATTGGACCAGTAAATGTAGTGATGTTTGTAAAATGGTTACATGTGGTTACAGTTTATTTACTCAGCTGTGACATTTATTGTTAATCTGTCTTTGTACAGGTGATGATGCAGACCTGGTAGGTGGTTTTTCATTATAAACCATCTGCTTTAGATTTTCACTCAGTGGACCGTTTTGGCTGATTCACTTGGTAACCCTTATGAGTCTGTCATCACCTGGGCATGATTTTATTTGGTCATGTGATTATGTCCCCTGATTTTGTAATGTTGGCCTAGCCACAACTGTTTTCTTCACAGCAGAATTTTGCAAATCAAGCGATACAAGCCCTTACTGGAAATGTGTTACCATTATGCCGGAACGCAGGTCTTTTAGCGTAGGAGGGGTGCCCTAAAGAGACAGACATCAATAAGGTGTCGGTAAATAATTGTGATACAAATGTGTGGTATTCAATCAATTGAAAGGGGAGAGCCAGGGGAAAGCGCTGGTCATTGCAATTTCTCAGACAGAAAGGACCCTAGATACAGCCGAATCGGTCCCTAAGTGGTAACTAATTCAGTGTTCATCATTGATGGTCCAGAAGGGCAGTACTATAAAAATTGTCATCCCTACCTGTTCTGAAACACCAGCAGATGTTGACATTTCTTGTAATCTTGGGATCTTTCTGATGGAGAGCAACTCTTTGTGACCAATATGGTTACAACAGGTTAAGGAGACCTGTTCCTGTTTCAAAGAATGTATTTTAACAAATGTACCAGTAATCAAGCAGGACTAAATCTTCGTAGTACCAAAGTAATATACTCAGAATAGCAACCTATTAGAAACAGTCAATGATGAATTGTATTAAAACATTAATGACTGACTTGCATTATTCCCAAAAGTAATCCTAATTATTTACCACTAGTAGGTTTTGTTATTTCTGTTAGGGGATGTCAGTTTATCACTACTGTCTTCACTCTATGTAAATATAATTTGCATATCTGTCATGTCTCACTGCTCCACACACTTAAAGAGTCCAGTGTTGATCAGTGACTGTTCAGTCCTTTCAGAGACACTGACACACAGTACAATGATGATGATGTCACTGATTCTACTAGGGACCCTGGGGCTCCTTGTTCAGGGTAAGAGACACTTTGACCAACTTAGATTCATTCATCATGGGACTTGGTTCACACAGACACATTGTAAATTATTATATGTATTTGGATTGTCTGTGTTTACATTTGGACATCAGATTATTTGGTAGATATTCAATCATTTGATAACCAAAACCATTTTTGTATTTATTTTATTTTTCAGAATCTTCAGCAGATATAACCCTGACCCAATCTCCTAAATCTCGGTCTGTTAGTCCAGGAGAGATTGTGTCCATCAGCTGTTCAACCAGTACAAGTGTTGGTAAATATCTCCACTGGTACCTGCAAAAACCTGGAGAAGCTCCTAAACTTCTAGTTTATTTTGCCACAAACCGTCAGTCAGGGATTCCAGGTCGTTTCAGTGGGAGTGGATCTGGTTCTCAATTCACTCTGACCATCAGTGGAATCCAGGGTGAAGATGCAGGAGATTATTATTGTCAGCAGAGTAGCAGTGGGTTTCACAGTATTATAGTGTCGTACAAAAACCTCCCCAAGCAAAAGGGGAACTTCTCTTGTAGTTTATCCGCATGTACTACAATTTTAAAGATATGTGTGTGACTTCATCAAAACACCTGAGAATACCACACACATTGTTGTGATTAGACTTTCACTTGTTTAACTTAATTATTTATATTTCATCAATACATTGTGGAAAAAGCAGAACTCTTCACAAACACTTATTAGGTTTTCATTACTATCGATTCGTTATCCCCTGCTTCCCAGTGTCACGGTACGGTGAGGATCAGCGCCGCCGTGCCGTGCACTCCCAGTTCCCAACACTCCACGAACTCACCCCGGACTCATTCATTGTCTTTTCTCCATTAATCATGCACACCAGGTCCCAATCTTCCCATCAATATGTGTTTAAATGTTTCTCCTCTGCTCCCCTCACTTGTCGATTGTTGTTGTTGCTAGTCACATGTAACGGGTGAGTGCTTTCGGTTTGCTGTTTCAATTCAGCCCCTTTACTTTTATTCAGTTTGTTTGTACTCAGTGTTTGTGTCAATTAAAAAGTCTACATCGACTGCATTCTGTCTGCGCCTGGTTCCTCCTCTCCACACCACCGTTACACCCAGTGTGTGCAAACTGGTTGAATCAATGTTGTTTTCACATAATTCTTGGAATTCAACATGGAATTTAATTTAATTTTTTGATATTTTCCAAACTACTTGTTCAAATGGCATTTGTACAAAGTAGAGATAATGGGCCCCTAATCAACTTCCCACCTATTTGTCAAACGTTCCTTTCTCAACCTCTCTATAGCCTTGCTACAGTCATCTGTATAGCCACTGAGAGTGCTTGAAGTTTCCATTAAATGTACATTCATTTATTTTAGCAGACGTGGTAATCTACTTTACATTAGTGAGTTTTATACATTTTGTACAGGAACCCCATTAATTTGTAACCAAAAACATTGGCATTACAAGCGCTGTACTTAAAAAAAAAAAACTGAGCTACACAGCTCCACTTCAATATAACTATTATACTGTACATATCAATCACATACACTGACTGCCAAAACATTATGACCACTCAGAGGTGAAGTGATTAACATTGAATATCTCCTAACAAGGGTACGTGTCAAAAGTCAGAAGTGGATCTTGAAGCAGTGGAAGAAAGTGTCTGGGTCCAAAGAGTCTGTTTCGTTTACATCACATGTGCGGCTGTGTACCTGTGCACCGTTTACCTGAGGAAGTGATGGCACCAGGATGCACTGTGGGAAGACAAGCCAGTAGGAGTGTGATGTGTGAGGGAGTGGGATGTCCTGGACAATGTTCTGCTGGGAAACCCTGGGTCCAGGCATTCATGTGGACGTCAATTTGACAGGTGCCACCTACCTAAACATTGTTGCAGACCAGCTATACCCCTTCATTGCAATGGTATTCCCTGATGGCAGTGGCCTCTTTCAGCAGGATAATGCTCCCTGCTACACTGCACACATTGTTCAGGAATGGTTTGAGGAACATGATGAAGTGTTCAAGGTGTTGCCCTGGCCTCCAAATTCTCAGATCTCAATCCGATTAAGTATCTGTGGGATTTGCTGGACAAACAAGTCCGATGCACTGCGGCTCCAACTCACAACTTACAGGACTTGAAGGATCTGCTGATAATGTCTTGGTGCCAGATACCACAGGACAACTTCAGGGGTCTAGTGGAGTCCATGCCTCAACGGGTTGTCAAAGCTTTGGCAGCACACAGAGGACCCACAACATATGTTGTGGGTCCTCTGTGCATATGCAGAGGACAGGTGGTCATAATGTTTGGGTCATCAGTGTATATTTTCAGTGTTATGTAGGATCTTCATTTGACCATTGTTTTTAAAGCAAAACAATCTTGCAGCAAAAGAATCCCAACAGACCACAATGTTAAAAGGGAACGATAAATATCTACAATTAATCCGAGGTCATAAATGGCTTGAAGGAATTGTCCGACTGTGTCTGTATGCATGCAACTTCATTGTGCAAAAACGCCTGCAACAATATAACCCGCTGATGCTGCACTTGCTCTAGCTCAGCCCTGCTCTCCCTGAATGTAAGAGTTGTGTGCATGGACAGACAGTCAATTACTTCAAGCGGTTTATGAACTTAAAGAAATTGTAGTCAAACAATAGCTGGCCAACAACTATAACAAAAGGTTTGCAAGGCAATTTTTTAAATTATAAAACACATGCATTTCCTGTGCTGCAGTGACATATTTAGCAGCAAAACAGTATTTAAATTAAGATCCTACAGTTCATTATAATTAAAAGCCATTGATGATCCATGTAGCTCAGTTGTTAAACAAGGCACTTGCAACATAATCATTTTGATTCCCATGAGGGGTCAGTACTGTAAGTCATTCTGGATGTCTGCTAATGATACCTTTGTTCTGAGTTCCCAATATGAATATTATTCAATGTGAAGTCTGGCTTCCCAACTCATGTTCATTTCTCTAATAAGACTGAGGGTGAAGCAGCAGAATATCATGAAAACCAGTGTGGGTTATACATTAGAGCATACAGCTTTCATATTTATTATATGATCATAAAGTCCAGTGAGTTGAGAGAACATGGTTTCTATATCAGATGTTTTTAGGAAGACCATAGTGAAATAAGGAATGTAAAATTTGGCACAATAATTAATTGAATGAATAATTCCTCATTGTTGGGCCCGTTCATAACATCAGAGAAACCTAAACAATTCATAAAGAAGTCTTATATCCATTTTATTTAACAGTGATATCCAGGGAAAATGTTATGATTGCAAAAAACTTTATAATTGTATTGTTACAACATATAAGAAGCTTCAGACAAGAAGCAAATACATTAAAACATGATATGAAAAGGCCATGAAAAATGAATGCTAAAAGCTCCATGCAGCTGGATGAAGGATTCAGAGGAGGAACTCATTCAGAACACTGGTCTCTCCTCAATGTCTCAGAAAGAGGAGACTGGGAGCCCTGGGTGGCCTCACAGGTCACAGAGCCCACCTTCCTCCACTGGTCCACAGGGAGGGTCAGCGTGCTGCTCCAGCTGTAGAGGCCATTCTTGTCCAGGACCCCGGGGCTCCCCGTCACCTCCCAGGTGGTGCTGCTGACTCCATCTACCTTCCAGTTCAGACTCCAGCCTGAGGGGAAGCCCTTGTTAGCCAGACACATGAGAGTGGCCTTTCCCTGCTGCAGCTCCACACTGGAGGGGGGAAGGACTGTCAGGGTGGGACGGACATCACCTAGAAGACAGGAAGTTAGAGAGAGACGACTTAATGAACAGACTTAGAAGACTATAATGATGCAGGCCTTTTACATGTTAGATGGAAAATAGTTTTAGTTTATTTTTGTGTTCATCCGTTGGTTTCTGTTACTCAGACATTTTTGTCTTTGTCACTTTCTCACTTTTAAATGGCTACTGAAGCATTAATGAATTCGATGAAAATAGATCAAATATATTTCACCATACTTCTCTTTTTTTTGTAATTAGATCAGATATTATTCTATCTGCGTTATATTTTCATTTCAATATATCCATAAGAAAGGCAACACATTGCACTGAAGATATGTAAGATGAATCCATGCTAAAATGGTAAAACAGTCTGGCACTTTGAAAATAGCTACATTTAGCCAAACCACAATAAAAATGTAAACAATAATCCTGTTTGAAATAAATACACACCATATAAGTAATCTTTAAAACATTAAATATTTTGTATACATTCACATTTTTCACTTCAAATTGTAAATGAAGATAACATAAAATCTCCCAACAAAATATATCCTACATTTTCAATCTCTTTAATGGAGTTGAAAGACAATGCATTGTGTTTTCAATATAAGATGTCAATATATAGACTAAAATACTTACTGCTAACATGCCACTTTGGTTCCTCTACCAAAGGTCCACCACAGTAATGTACTCACTGTACAATAACCTGCTCATTGACAATAAGGGGAATAGCAACAGAAACACGGAACCGCTCAGTAAGGCCTCATTAATGCTTTATTACTGATGCCCCCTACTGGTTCACTCTGGAACTTCAGTAGATTGGACATGTTCCCCAATGAACTTTCTACTACTGTAAACTATGCTGACATGTCTCATCATATGGTATCATCTCATCATACCACTACATTTAAAACACCTAAATACAGCTCCGGAAAAAAATAAGAGATCACTGCACCTTTTTCTTTCCTTTCCAAAAAAGTTGAAAAGGAAGGTTTTGAGTGAGGAACAGAAGGGTTAAAATTAAGAGACCACACTGCAAATTGAACGCTTCTGTTCCTCACTCAACTTTCCTTTTCAACTTTTTTGGAAAGGAAAAAAAAGGTGCAATGGTCTCTTAATTTTTTTCTGAGCTGTATGCAGTGTGTTTAATATCAATTGCTGTCCAATGAGTTCAGAACTTCCTATGACCTCACATTTTATACTCAATACACATGAAATGAAATGCTAATGTATATTTAGAGACAATGAGAGATATGTATGTGTTAGTACTAATCATTTGGGCTGTTATGTAAGATTGACGACAGACAGTTGTCAGTCTTGTATCAGTCAGTGATGGTTTGGGTTTTTGTAAATACATACCTGGCCCTCTATGTATTTACAACTGGACCAGGAAATTTAATGATGAAGTGGTATGCCTTTTCCATTTCTTCTCCACATTTTCCTCTTGCCATCACTCTGGTACATGATCCTCTGTTTCCTCAACAATACCTTTTCCCAAAACTTTACAGGCTCTATTTGAAATTCTAATCAGATCTTACTTTGCAGTCTAGCCTATGTAGTTCAGATGGGGAAGTCTACTTATGTCAGTTGCTGAAGCATAATACATCCTGAACTGTATTCCTGCTGAGTTGAAGTTGTTCATTCTTTGCCTATGTCTGTAGGCGATTCACTCTGATGTGTCATGATAACCAACGACTGGTTGTCGGACAGAAGCAACAGACTCCAAATGCTAAGACTAGAATTACAGCATTGACAGCTTTGTTGTATGTGTGCTAGAGAAGCAAGCAAACTCATCTACCTAGAGAGAAACAGTGTTACGAACCCTGTGGCTCTAGTAGTCTAGGGTGGATGGTACAGAGACCCGTAACATAAAACTCATGCAAATTAGTGTAGTGTAAATGAACAGTGAGAACAAACGACACAGACAACCAAAGCTACCGTCAAACATAAAACGTTTATTATAAACACACGGTAAAGGGGGAAGGGAAAAGGGGCTGAGCTGAACCCA
>JACXGI010010994.1:0-25000 GCA_016801175.1 Esox masquinongy | reverse complement strand
CCAAGCCCGACTGAAGTTTGCAAAAACAAACATCAAGTCCCCCAAAAGCATGTGGGAAAATGTGTTATGGTCTGATGAAACCAAGGTTGAACTTTTTGGCCATAATTCTAAAAGGTATGTTTGACGCAAAAACAACACTGCACATCACCCAAAGAACACCATACCTACAGTGAAGCATGGTGGTGGCAGCATCATGCTTTGGGGCTGTTTTTCTTCAGCTGGAACCGGGGCCTTAGTCAGGGTGGAGGGAATTAAGAACAGTTCCAAATACCAGGCAATTTTGGCACAAAACCTTCAGGCGTCCGTTAGAAAGCTGAAGATGAAGAGGAAGTTCACCTTTCAGCACGACAACGAACCAAAGCACACATCCAAATCCACAAAAGCATGGCTTCACCAGAAGATTAACGTTTTGGAATGGCCCAGCCAGAGCCCAGACCTGAATCCAATTGAACATCTGTGGGGTGATCTGAAGACGGCTGTGCACAGGAGATGTCCTCGCAATCTGACAGATTTGGAGTGCTTTTGCAAAGAAGAGTGCTGTAATAAATTGCCACGTCAAGATGTGCCATGCTAATAGACTCCTACCCAAAAAGACTGAGTGTTGTAATAAAATCAAAAGGTGCTCCAACAAAGTATTAGTTTAAGGGTGTGCACACTTATGTAACCAGGTTATTGTGAGTTTTTTATTTTTCCACTTCAAAGATTTCAGTTTGTTTTTCAATTGAGTTGTTCACGTTATAGGTCACATTAAAGGTGGAAAAAGTTCTGACATGATTTCTTTGTCTCACTCTTTTACATCACAAGAACCTGGCATTTTAACAGGGGTGTGTAGACATTTTATATCTACTGTATATGTTTAATATACCATGAGTGTATACTGTATGGTGTGTGTATTGTGTCTGGTTGAGGCCAGCTCTGGGCTGGGTTATCTTAGCGCGAGTACGATAGGCAGTATATTGACAGTCTGAGTCTGACTTTAGAAATCAAAGACTTCCTCTAATTACAGCAGACACACAGTAGTCATGTGACCTCTGGGTTCAAATTGGGTGAGAGCCTGCTAGGCAGAGCCACAAAGAAGTTGTGGATTTCAGTTGTCATGGAGACCTTGGAGTGTGTGCGCGTGTGCACGCGTGTGTAGTGGGTGTGGTCAGCATAGAACGGGTTTGGAAATGGTGGTTCAATGTTTCCCATTAACACCCATACTGAGGCTGGTAATGTACTCAATTGACTGGTGCACTGGGTACCTTCTCACTTCCATTAATGGTTTTGATTTTCTGTGTCTGTGTGTCGGTCACCGTGTCTGTGTGTCGGTCACCGTGTCTGTGTGTCGGTCACCGTGTCTGTGTCTGTCTGTCGCTGTCTGTCTGTGAGTGCCGCTGTCTGTCTGTTTCTGCGTCTCGGTCACTATCGGACTCGTCAGTTTCAACTACCACAGTCACAACTTGTCTGATCTCCAGTCATATTGTGGCTGTTGTTGTCTTGGAACAATTGGTCCTTCAGTCCAGTACGTGATTTTGGTTTAGCAGCGGTTTTGCTGTGGTTTAGTGTATCCATCGGAACAGTGCTGAGGTGGACTATTCCACAGCATCCACCACTTTCAGAGGAAGACAGCTGGAACGTCAGAGCCTGGGGAAATCAGTCTGGATCTGTTCTTCCTCAAAACTAAGCTGCATTAAAGTCAATGGCTATGCCCAACCTCTGAGGACATCCACTGAGAACATTCACATTGGCCTGTATGCTGTTCTGCCCTACAGGCCCCTGCTGACATCACTGATTCTGAAGTGACCTTTGACCCAGAGGTGCAAGCTACACGTCAGTGTTAATTAGCTGCCCGTGCCTGCTATACTCCTCAGGTCTCCAAGCACTGTCCTGCTCTGGCTGCAGCCCAACGCTGTAGGCTCTCACACAGTGTCGGGATGGCAGTCCCCACTGGGGCACCAGGACAGAGGCCAGGCCGTCCCAAGGGGAGACGCAGGGGTTGGGCTGCGCCATCAATTGAATTGATATTGAATTTGTGTGGGCAATTTCCATATCACCAGAAATCCATAACGCATGTGCTACTTTGAAAGGCCACTCAGCCGTGTGTGATGTCAGCGTTTAAAGTGTACTTGGTTTGTCGTCTCCCCCCGTCCTCTGGTGGCTGCTTTCTACACACATCAACAAAGCCCAAAAATATTTTCGCATTCGGTTCTGTTAGCTGAAATGCCCTTGTTGAACAGATTGTTCCTGACCATGCTGATTGCCACTTTGATTCCTAATGTGAAACATTGTCTTTCTCTGGTTTAAACAATTCATATTCTCAAGTGTCGAGTCAAATTTCAAAATGTGCATCGCCGAAATTTCTTTTATATTGCCCATTTTCATTACACCTTAGCAGGGGGTGGCGTGTGTAGGGAGTAGGTGGTCCGACGGACTAGGTTAGATGGACAAGAAGCACGGCCCATGCAGAGGGGAGGAAAGCTGGGGAGTGGAGAGGGGGAGATGCCTGCCCTCTAGTCAGAGGATTACCATGTAGGATGAGCTCCAGTCTACCAAAAGGCCACAGTGCATGGGAAGACTAGGGCCTTCCTACTTATGTGCCAGGTTGAATAATGATCTGGTTCTCCACCTCCACCAAGGAGCCAGCAAGAGCCTTAGTTCCCCTCCACCACCACCCAGGAGCCAGCCAGAGCCTTAGTGCCCCAACAACAATAACATCATAATCCAGTTTATTACTGTACATCAGAAGCTTTTTTAATGAGCTTTCATCCAGCCTCACGATGTAATGGTCTGTGAAATCCAACCAGAGCAGTGCCCTTTACCAGGATGAATATTAAGTGGCTCATTTGCCTAACCAGGGTCAGCGTCTAGCCTGAGGACCCTAGATTCCACGATGGATGCTGTGTGTGTATAGCCTACTGATAATTACTTCCAGGCTTGAATTAAGATGAAGTGGGGGGTGTGAATGAAAGCTGATCAAACCACTGGGTGACATTGACACACAGGGTCAGTGATGTAGAATAGCACCTACTCAGTGGCGTTGAGTGCTTCTTCGGACCAGAGCGGTGTCACAATAGGCCCGCCTGGGTACACTGCGCTGGGAAGCGTGTGTGCCTGACACTGAGCCATGTGTCCTGGCCAGGGCGGGTGAAATGTAGAAACAGAACAGCGTAGGCTTTGCGGAGGACCATGCAGCCATTTAGCCTTTAGCTTTCCCATGTCGGTATGGTGACTGACAGAGTGGAGTAGCAGTCCACAGGCATTATAGACAGACAGGCAGTACCTAAGCCCTGCATTTCCCTCACAGTACTACATTGGGTGCAACACACAACCACCCAAATGCCCTTTATTAAAGTTACGTGCTACTACAGTACCGCTAGATCAGTGTTTCGCAATTCTGGTCCTAGGGACCTCAAGGGGTGCATGTTTTTCTTTTTGCCCTAGCACTCACACACCTGATTCAAATTAAAGACTTGATGATAGGTTGATTGTGTCACGTGTGTAAGTGGTAGGGCAACATCTGAACCAGCATGCAGGCCTTGGTGTCCCCAAGGCCAGGATTGGGAAACACTGCTCTAGATATTCCTGAGTAGTGGGTTAGGGTCATTCCATAGGTATGGATGATATTTGCTCTTAAGTGTCAGTTGTTTTAATATAAACAATTTTAATTCTAACACGGTCCCGTAATATTAGTGATAATTACCACCGCATTTTGCCTGCTCTAAAAGTGCCGCGAATCTGGATGAATATTCAACATCTCTGCGTGCGGTATGTGTCGTTCCTTATTGCTCTGTGATTGTGTGGCAGTGTCACTAACTGCATGACGTTATTCTGGTGAAAAATGTCAAAGCGCCCATCTGTTGAATCTTCGTCTGCATTAACGGTGGAGTTTTAGTTTTGTTGCTGTGTGTGCGGAGGCTCATATTTCACACAATGCTCACGCACTGATGACATGGGAGAGGGCTGCCAGAAACCCACATCTCGCTCCATAAGGGCTACCTGCCTAGTTGTGAGGCGTTGGTTTGTAAGCTCCTGTCCCAGCGGTTATATCCACGGTTTAGGGTTCAAACATATTGTTTGGATAAAGGGCGTTAGGGGTGTTGAACGGTGAATGACAATCTGAGAGCTAGAGAACTTGGCCGTAGTATCTTATGCCTGTCAAAGTACGCTACATTTTAGCTGCCAGACGTGCCTCTGTCACTTAAACATTGTCAAACAACTAGTCTAAACAACGCTACGCAAACTGGATGTTACAAAGGCATTTTTAAGGCGGGTGTAGGGTCGGGTGTGGGCTTCAGAGTTTCGGCGGTTGCGGATGACTTATTTGGAATTACGGCCTGTGTGGGTGGAGGGAAAAAGCTGACGCTCACCACTACTGCCTAGAGTGTTTATAGGGAGGTGTGATATTAAAAACGGAATCACAAAAAAATTAAACAGAGAACACGGAATTTGGAAAAATAAACGGAATTAGCCAAGAAATAAAACTGATTTTAGAGAGCCCTAAATGAAACTTTCGATGCTGCTCCAGTACAACTTGCGGGGTAGTGTATACCCCAGAAAACGAACTTTTATATATACTGGCATGTTGGAATACTTAGCCTAATTACAACTGTGATGGGTGCTGCTTGAAATGGACATGTCTGAGTCAAAGTCAAAACATGGACTGCAAGTTGTGAAGAAAATGTTTAAACACAAAATATAATTTTATATTATATATAAGATTTATATTTTATTATATTTGTTATTATATGTTATTACATCAAAGAGGATAAATGATTGTTATGAATGCTACACCCATCTGTCTGAATAGAATTATGGCTCAGTGCAGAACAGTTCGGTTCACCCGACAATGGTTGTGGGGAATCAAAATATATATTTTAAGAAAATATATAGATATGGTGTCAATGACAGAGTTCAAAAGAATATAAGAAACTGCACAACGTTCATACAGTTAAGCCCAAATGTACTCATACCCATGCCAAATTTTGAGCCATAGTGAATTTTTATTTGACCAATAGCTTTCTACTGTCTGGAAATGACATAAACAAGTGACAAAACATGGTATGACATTGTGCTGAAGATACAAATGAATAACGTAACTATTTCTGTTTTTAGCCATGACTTGCAGTTGACTAGTAACTGACTAGAGAACTACTGCTGTTCAGCTGTTCTCAATTTATAGGTGATTAGAATGCTCTCTCATGGTGGAAATTACAAGACCATTGTAAATGGTATAGAAACTTGCATTTTCCCCAAAATTTGCAACAATTTCAAGGGGTATGAATAATGTTGGACATGGCATTTTTTGTAAAATTGTGAAAAAAACCAGAAATGGTTAAGTTATTCATTTGTATCTCCAGCACAATGTCTTACTGTGTTTTGTCACTTGTTTGTCATTTCTTGCCAGAAGAAACATATTTTAAATAAAATAAAAAATCACTATGGCTAAAAATTTGGCATGGGTATGAATACTTTTAGACTTAACTGTATGTTCACACTGATCCAAAAAGGTGAAAGAGCTCCTTTTACTAAAGCCAGAGAGGGAGCCTGGCAGGACAGAGTATTACTGCATGAACTGGCCCAATAACTGATATCCAATAGCTGATAGTCCAACCATACACTTTGTTACTAGTCATGCTTTCAAATTGTAGAATGCTTTATTGCAACTCTGGTGATATTATATGTGAAGGCTGTAGCCTGTGCAGTATGCACATTTTAATAGACTATCACAATTGCATATGCCAAGTCCATAGCCTATGTCGGATGAATAATAATTGATCAAATTCATTCAGTGCTTTTCAGGACAATATAGGCCATAACGTCTTAAGTTTAGTTGTAACCATGGTAGCAAAAGTAACATGGCCACCAATCAGACCTAAATACAAACCGATATAGGCATTCCGTTATTAGTTACAAATATTTCAGATAAATCGGATGGCTTCTTGCACCGAAATGGCCTCAAACGTCTCATGTCTCTTCATAACCAACACTGGGAGACTACCGTGTGAAGTAAAACAAACTTTCTGAGCTTTTTCTAAAAGCCGTTCAACATGACTGAAATACTCCATTTAAGACTTGGTTGCCTGGCAAGAATGTGTGCAGTTCCCAATGCCTACTGGTAAAATAAGTCTCCACCCTTAAGACCTTAAGGATAAGTAGGAGCAGGGTTTCATTTGGAAAATATGACTTATTATTATTATTATTATTATTATTATTATTGGGTGTATAAATGTGGGATGAGTCAGATGATTATTGGATAGCTGCAGGTCCAGACAGTGGGTGTTATTTCAGGGCTTCAGTGTCTGCTGCCTGCCTGCTAGAGGGGGTGGGAGCATGTCTGTAGAAATGCTAGCATAGCGATGGTGAAAGATTGCCCTCCTGTGTATACCCCGACACGCCACACTCTAAAGCAGGCTCTGGGTTTTATTTACTCTGCCATCAATCACAATCAAGCTGCCACTGGCCTCTTAAAGCGGAAGGCCAGGCATGCAGGGCAGGACAGGACCCAGCATTATTTTATATTTTATCAGACCCAGTCAGGGCCGACAGGGGAGGCCTGACCTCCACAGATCCTGATGGATCATTCCGCAACAGGAGATAACGGCGGAGACTGGAGGAAGTCTATCAGTTAGCCCGGTGATGACAGCCAGGCTGGGAGAAGGCACGGCTAATCGCGTCAGATCTTATCTCGTGTCAACATGGTCCAGCTTCCCAGAATATTCTGCGGATGGGGTTAGGCCCGCTGTCTTATGTGGAAATGAAATCATTTTTTTGGTTCGTGAAACTCAGGTCGTGACACTCAGGTTGTGTGCTCAGGTTGTGGCATTTTAATTTATGTCTGGCCTTTGTCATGTTGTGAATCCTATGACAACATAAATACCCAGAGCTTTTTCCCTCCCGCGTCCTCTGCTCCTACTCTCTCCTCATAGATAATGGAGCCCCTAGGTCCTGGGGAACATGCCTCTCCCCTCCCTCCACTTCCTGCCTCTTGCTACAGGCTCCGTATTGGGCAGCACCCCTCATTGTTCACCTCTCATCTGTCTGCTGGGATGCAGGGAGACGTCGTGGAAAAGTGGGATTTATCTGCACACTGGTGTCAGCAGTGGGATCTGGCTCTGAAACAGAACAAGCTCTGCTTTGAATCGTATGGTCATAACCCAGTCTGGAGGAAAATATATAGCGTGAATTGGCTGTTTGTTAGCGACGCAGCGCATAGCTGTGTCAGCAGGTCCTTGCTATCGCACAGTGGGTGTTTTTAACAGAAGCGCTGATATTGTATGTAACACAAGAGCAGACAAATCTTTATGTACATTTGAAATGAACTCGGCAATGATAGCCGGTTGAGTTGTTTTATCATTTTTATTAAAGCCATACCACAGGAAATGTACGAGCCACAGAGTCTACAGCATGGGAGTCTGGGCCCTCAGCCTCACCTGCCCTGGAATGGCTCTTACTGTGAAAGGCATATTTTGTCAGGAGCGAAGCATCGATCTGAGGTGTCTGTGTGTGGTTACCGTAGCCCCAGGCAGTGGCAGCTCTGGGTGGAACCCTCCGGAGACCCCCCCACCCCCCATCCCCCCGGAACCACAGTGCAGCCCCTGGACTGTTCAGGCAGGTTAATGAATGCACCCGTGGGCCGTATCACTCATACAGCTATCAGCGTTCATTTAGTCCGCACCAAATGGATTCCGCTCCCACCCCCTCTTCCTCCCCCATTTCCCACCCCATACGTGTCCTATACATCGTTCTACCTCCCTCTGCCCTGGCCGTCTGAGCGGTCGGTAAATAAAGGCAGGAAGGCAGGCCTGTCCATACATACATACTGCTGTGTGTGTCAGTGGGCTAGTGCCAGGGGAGAAATTCAACTCTTATTAACATGCTCCCTCTCATTGGCGCTGACAGCTAAATCAATTGGCTTCCTCTCCAGATGACCTCTGTTATGCTGTGGCACAGCCGTGTGGCCAGAATGAATGTCCTGGTCATTCAATGACCCTTTATCTCCCTCTGTAGACTGCTGTCTCCTGTTCTGCCTTAAATCTGTCTCGCCCTCTCGCTCTCTCCCTGTCTCGCTCTGTCTATCAAAATCTCTCACCCCCTCTCTCTCTGTCTCTCTAAATCTCTGACATGCCCTCTCTCTAAATCTCTATCTTTCTCTCTCACTAAGAGATATATTGTGTTCATGTTTAAAGTGTGGATTTGTGTGCGTGTGCGCATACTCTACTGGATTCAGCATTCTGTACGGGTGTGCGATGTAATTTACACTTTTTTTTTTACGGCATTTATCCTGTGTGGTCCTACAGGACACCATGGTTTAATGGCTGGGGTTTTAACCTTCCCCGTGGGCAGTCTCTTCTGGACAAGTGGAATCGGGTTCCAGAGGGCATAGACGTTCTCATGACCCACGGACCTCCCCTTGGTGAGTTGAGTTGATATAACCCTAAAACAATCGACTTCAACACTAAAACAGTTTGCGTTGAGAATTTGCCAGTATGATTACACTGTCACTCATTCATTGCTCTACTGGATGTTATGGAAACAGAAACCGGTCAAAAAATGTTGATACCCATCCCCAAGTTAATACATGTTAGAAACTGCTTTGGAAGCTTTTATATCTCATTCTTCTTAGGAAAGTTTCTAAAAGCTTTGAACACCTGAATTCTGCAGTATTTACTCATTACTCTTTCCAAAATACATCACACTTTGACAAGGGTGTTGACCTGTACATTAAAACTGATTGCAAGTCAGAAATATAACCTGGCCACACTGGAACATTCACTGTATTTCAGGGAAGCGACTCTGGTATAGATCTGACCTTGTGTTGTTGGTTATTGTCTGGAAGAGAGGTGAATTCCTCTCCCAGTGTCTGGTGCACATCAAACTGAAGCAGGTTTTCCTCACAGATAGTGGCATCTATCTGTTTGATCACATCATCAAACACTAAATTCATGAGATTGCCTCGAGTCACAGGTTATTAGGGCTGATCAATGGAAAATACAATTTAAAATGACAAACTAAAATTTAAAATGAAAAAGACAAAATAAAGGCACAAAATAAGTAAGCTTGCTCATAATGAAGGGCAGAGATTGATAGATGGGTCATAATTAGTAACCTTTAAAAAACGGTCTGATATTAACAGGACAAACAGTATTTTGGACCCCAATCTGGATTTTTTGTGTGTAAATGTAATGTTATAGAAGGGTGAAGATAATTTTTCAAATATCAACAGGTTTCTTACTGTGGATCATTCTTGAGATTCTGTGCAAACAAAATATACAAGGGCTCCAAAAACACGCAAATACGTCCTTTTACAAGCTGCAAGGCTGAGTATTGTGGTGCAGGTCAGTAGACGTTGTAGAATTGTCGTTTAGAACATTGTCCAACAACATAATTGATCCAACTTGAGGCAGTATTTTCCTGCAGGTGCTGCTGGTCTGTGTTCCAGATGAAATAAATGTGGCTTGCCTCATTTATATATTTTAACATTTATATTCTGACATAATGGCAACATTAGTGCAAAGCACTGCAGTTTAAAAGGGGAAAAAAGAAAAAGGTAGATAAGCTAGAAGTTTACCAATTTCCCTACATTGCATGCATGAACCTCCTCCATATAGTACTGACACACGAGTGTGTTTGACCTGGGACAGGAAATATGGGCTTCGGTAACAACGAATGGATTACAACCTTGGAGATGAGGTTTTGAATGACACAATCTTGTTTCTACAACACATGCAGACCATGCACCATGATCCAATACCAGGTCATAAAGCTAGGTTTTTAAATATATTACATTCAAGCCACTGTAACACAGGGACATTAACGGCAGAGGAGAAATAATACACAGTAAGCCCATGCTATAAATAATGTGGCTTTTTATATTAGCTTAAAATGTATTTTATTGTTCTAATGTATTTGTGTGCATATTGAAGTGTTTAATGTGTAGCCTACTCTCTTATTTTGGTCATTCAAAGTTGATATTATGGTTGTAACGTCTTGGTACCATATTTGTATAGAGTACTTTGGATTCGCCGACACACCTTCATTACATAATTCCATAGAGATGAGTTATTAACATCTTCCACCGATTTGCTCTTGGAGAGACGTGCTCTTAGCTGTTTTACTTCCAGGTTTGAGGAAGAACTTTACAGTGTAATATATGTTTAAACGGCGCCTAGACATGGTTAAGGACGCTCATTTGTGCCTGACCTGTCTAACCATATATATATAAGGAATTTCTATTTTCATTACAAATGTTTCCTTCGAAATGCTCTATCCAAGGGTGTTAATCAGTGTCCTGTTGTGGTTCGGCACAGGTTTTCGGGACTGGGTCCCCAAGGAGCTCCAAAGAGTGGGTTGTGTGGAGCTGTTGAACACAGTACAGCAGAGGGTCCGACCCAAGCTCCATGCATTCGGGGGCATCCATGAGGGTGAGTGTTCTCTTCCAATGCTACCGCGTCTGACTAACATCGCAGTATTCAGTCTAACTCTGGCACTTTATCATTGGGATGTTACATGCCCTATGCAGGCCTTAACATTATTAGGCCTGTTATGGTCCCTGGTGTCTTACATCTGTCCTCTGTTTGCAGGGTATGGCATTATGACAGATGGGTGCACAACCTTTATCAACTCTTCCACCTGCACAGCCAGTTTCCAGCCCACCAACCCCCCCATTGTATTTGACCTGCCCAACCCATAGAGCACCGCAAAATAAACCAGCAGTTTTTTTTTTTTTTTTTTATCAAGTTGATCTGAATGTTAAAGTTCAAGATTTGTCTTTTGTAACCTGCTTGTAAAAATGCATGAAAATCAGATTCTGGTAATGAATTATCCTTTTACAGTATTCCGTCTTTTGCAGCGTTTGCTGCAGTGGCTGGTTCATGTGCCATTGTATTTTTCTTTGTTTCATCTCAAGACGTGTACACAGCTTGACAATAATGGTACTCTATATGAGCAATACTTGACCTCGTCATAATAATTTAACATGCATTTGGCATTCTTTGCCTGTTCAAGGCCTTTGTATTGATGAAACTTTGTAGCATTTGAAATGAAATTCGTCAAATTGTTCCATACACAGTACACTGTAGACCCCTGAGCTGTAAAACCTGTTTTTTTTTCTAGTCTAGGCTTGTGGTACTGTTTGTTCTCATGTTGGGTTTTGAATAATCAGCTGTAAAGAACTTTTACCTTTAAATTGCATTGAAAACAAAATGTATATTGTCAAATGTCAGAATCTTCCATGAAGTACATGTAAGTTGGTGTTTGTGTAAGGTTATTGAATTCATATAGGCCCACCCAAGCCTTTTAACAGTTTATGATGTTAATAGCATATGTGAATCAGGCATTTATCTCATATTTTATATCGATATCCAACCAACAGCAGTATAATTTATATTTCACAACTGCCTGAGCAAGGTTGAGATGCCCCTTGAAGTATGTTAAAAGAATCTTGCAAATTGTATTTTTGTTTGTATTTTCTCTTTTTTTGCACTGTGTGAAAATGCAATCTTGCTAGCACAAAAAAAGTTGCCAACGGTACTCTGTCATTGTAAATGCCAGTTTAGGTTCATTGTTTCTGAAACTTTTTTATTGTAATTTTTTTTTTTTACGTATTTTACATTTAGTTGCCTTTATATGCAAATACAATTGCAAGATTTTTTAATGTTGTATTGCTATACATTTGATATGAATAATTCTGTCTATCCTATTTGCCTACTTACCTCTGTTTGGGAAATACTGTCGGATCATTAAGACATTGGGTTTACCTATACTGTGGAAGGGAACATGCACGTTAAACGGAAACGGTAGGTAAAGCTTCTCAATCCCTCCCTCCCTCCGTTAAATGTGAAACTGTATGTGTCTGTGTGCTACCTGTCCTCCCTGGGCCAGACTGATTAGGTCTATTAATTATCCCCACACTGACAGCATCATGGATTAATAGGTGCTGTTGACAAGGATTGCTTTGGCTCTGTGCTGTCCTGACAGCTACTATTGACTGGGGAGATTTGTCATGGCGGCCTTGACCCCGATGGACGTCAGTAGGAGCATTGTTGGGAAGGAAGGCTGAGTTCCTCAGTGACGCCGCCAATGGTGTTTGTTTTTTTAACTTTTTCCCCCAGCTACAAGGCCGAGTAAACAACTATCAGAGAAACCACGCCTGGAGGGACTGTTGGTTGTTTTCAGTTGATCGTCCTGTTGTCTCTGACCATTGGTTCATTTTCATTTCCAGACTATTCTTATGCATTGAAATTCACTTAGTACTGTGAGTGATCGTTAATGCATCTTGGCCTGTTTGGTAGGTTTCTTCATAAAATGTTGCTCGGCAGAAACACGCTACTGCAGACAACATTATTACAATGTTCTTCCATACCATTCCCTAAAGTAAGGGTCCGTTACAATATCTGTTTTTTTTCTTCCGTGTTCTTTATGTCACATGGAATTATTTTCCATTTAACAAAAACACTTCAGGATTAACTTTCCACTCATCGCTGCATTTTTTTTCTTGTTGAAACCAGCTGGACCTCAAGTACATTTATATTTATTTTAGGTCACTCCAGGCCACCAGTCTCTATTAAGAACACTCTAGGCATTGTTTTATTCCAGGATCATAGCCTCCACCCTCTACTTTGGTTCCCTGATTAATTTGGTCATAACACAGTGATGGCCCAGAGCAGGTCCCCATCATTACAGACAGCACACAAACAGAACAGATACATTAGGGTGAAGCTGGCTCTTGGAATGATCGTCATGTGGAAGGAGAAGTAACCTGCAGTGCTGAATTGAATGCAATGGGTCTATAAATGGAGCAGCGTATTCAGGTTATTTCAGTTTGTCTCTGAAGCTGGTCTTGAGGCCTAGCAGAGCCTTGTTGCAAGCTTCTAGTTGTCAGAACAACTCTGTCAAATGCAGAAAGGTTGACAGGGCCATGTCGCTTAGTGCTTGTGGGTATTCAGGATGAGGAGCCTGTTTAATAAATACATTTGGAAAATAGTAATTCTTAGGCTTGGCTTTAAAACCTGACAGTGTTTAGGGTCTTCATTTAGAATATTGCATTGGTGCCCATACACGTTTACATACAAGCCTACCTGGATGCTTGCAGTATGAATCTACTAAAGGTGGGCAAGTTGAACAGCCCTTGATTTAATGCCTTGTCAGAAACTGCAGGAGAGTGTAGAGTGTTACTGAGTCGGCTCAGCTCAGTCTTGTTCTACAATAGATTCCCATCTGGCCATTTCTGCCTTGAATTATGTTGCCTTTCTGGCCATGAACCTAACATTTACTTCACTGGTAACGATGCATTCCTTTTGGTCACGATCATATAACCCTCCTTATTGCATTGTAAATGGGGCAGACGTGTTCATCAAGACTTCAGTCACACGCAGTTTTTGGTTTTGCAATCCATTACGATGGATGACAAATTTAATCAGCTGAATGAGCATGTGTTTAGACTAAGTTACGAAGTACCGTCTCTAACGCGAGGCCTTACTCCTACTGTACTGGAGCTCTGTGGCTGGAGATAGAGCTCCCCGTTGGTTTGTCCCTGGACCTGTGCACTCTTCTGCCGCTCTCTAATCTCATTCCCAGACACTTTCCCCTAGCCTTCGTATCCCCTCAGGGACAGTGACTACACCTCCACAGCCCAGCACGAGGGGAGCACTGACATATACTTTCCCATCTGTTTGGTACATGCCCTAAGAAACAAGACATAATACAGCTAGTTAAAGCAGTTTTATTTTCCTGTTAAAATATTTTGCAGGGCAACCTTGACACAGGTGGACACCTGGTTGGATGGTGTAGAGGCTCGCTAGGAAAGCCTGTGCCAGGCTGGACAGCCCTATAGCCTAGGAGGTGTTCTGCTTCAGCCAAATTACCTCATAAGCAATGACGATAGATATTTCCCACTGTTTATAAGTCATGTTATAGTGGGTATCAGTGTTGAGGATGCTATTTTACACTGAAAGAAGCTTAGAGAAAACCTTAGAGAAACATTTTACTCCACTGAAGTAGCATTAAAGTAGTCATATTCCAAGCTACTTTGGCTGTTTTACAGGCCACACTATGTTTTTTTCCATTTTGTCTTTTGACCAATCACAGCAGCTCTGAACAATCTGATGTAAAAAGACTTGAGTGGTTAAGATACCAGTTAAAAGGAACAATTAGGCTGCTTGTTAAAATCCAGTGTAAATGTTAAATGTCACGTGAACTCAGCTGGTCTGATATTCACCCCATACTTTCTTTTTGTAAAACACAGCAAAATAGTAGTAACGACTAACACTACCCAGATTTAAATGACCAAACTAATGTGTCATTAAATTACTAGCTGAATGACACTGAACAAAACCGCAGCATGTGAAGTGGCTCGCCCAAGTTTCATTGGCTGAAATTAAAGATCCCAAACACTTTGCATATGAATGTTTACATCTCTGTTAGTGAGCTTATCTATTTTGTCATAATAATCCTCCCATCTGACACGTGTGGCATAATCAAGAAGCTGATCAAATATCACTATTATTGCGCAGCTGTACTTTTTGCTTGGGACAACAGATCTCTAATCTAAAATCTTTTGCCAAATAACACAATGACATAATTGGTATTCTGACTGCAGAAATGTCCATCAGAGCTGTTGCCAGATACTTCAACATTAATTTGTCTACCATAAGCCATCTCTAACAAATTACAGAATTTGGCAATTTGTACATTCAACCGGCCTCCCAACTACAAACAACGTTTTGCCACGCCACGCTGGACCTCCATGTCCAGCTTCCTTGTGGGATTGTTTGAAAGCAACCACCCAGACAGCTGATAAAACTGAATTAATGTACACACTTCATCAACAAAGCTCATTTGCATGCTTGTCCTTACCAGGGTCTTGACCTGACTGCGCCAGTGGACATGCTTACCTTTGATTCATTTTCGGGAATTCGTTTTGGCTCAGTTGCATCACGTTTGCAACTAGTGCCCAAAAATCCTGGAATGCATCTTTAAGGTACAATATATCTGTATTCCCATTAAATCTATACTTTAGGGCCTCAAGATTATTTTAATAGATTATACAATCTTAAAAATTGTAACATGTTGCCCTTATATTCTTGTTCAGTCTCCATTTAGTTTACAATACCAAACTGGTGTGTCAGTATACTCTAGGTAAGACTTGCACTAATTGGAAGCTATTCCCTTGTTTCTAAAGATGTGTTATACTTGTGACAGGGACTATTCTGATCAGTACCTGTCTATGACTAACTGGTGTACATGCCCTGGCTTCTGAGTCCTGGCAAGCTTCCAGCTCTCTGCTGAGGCTTTCCAAATGGACCAGCAACACTGACTCTGCTCCACACTGCCCCTGTGTGGATAAATGAGGAAACAAGAAAAACAAAAAATGTAAACTAAACCAAGCATCATGCATTCCAGTAGAATGGAATTTGTTCACTTAAATACGTCTTACAAATCATTGATCCTTTGATCAATCAGATCAAGACCTGTTTATGAACCCATTTGACAATACAGGGAGTGTCTCACCACTAGAGTCCCTATGCTTTAGTATGTCAGTGGCAGTATAGCAGTGGACACTGTTGGTGTAGATCTATCCCTCATCAGGAAGCATAACCATGCCAAGTCCATGTTGGTACTGCTGCTGATGACCCACTCTTGAAAGAACCCACTCAGCTTGGTCACATAGGTCAGGACATCCGCTGGAGTGCCACAAAATGAATACAGTGCCACCAAATTAGCTACCAGCCAGCGTTAGTTTAATGTAAAAATGCTAAATCACTACTGGCCATGGTTTATTCACAACAGAAACACACTTTTACTAGGGGAAGGGGGTTTATGATGTAATTAAGTTTGACAAGAGAGCCTCAATCTGAATAAGCTACTCAAGGGGTGGAGGGAGTAAGTAATCCGGCAAGCCGACTGAGAACCAATTCTCATTTAAAGTACATTGAGGACCAGGCCAAAAAGTATAACAACCAAATAAGACCAGATAAAACCAAAATACTATCAAAATTACATTATGTAAAATGCAACAAGCAAGAGATCAATATGTTACACAGAATGATACATATAGAAAAGGTGCATAGATCACCATGAGGTAATACAAATACAAATGGGATATGGTGAAAAAGCTCTATTTATGGTAACAAATACAGCTGGATATGATGCAGTGATCAGCATAGACAGTTAATAAGGGGATGAAAGTGTCCAGTTGGAGAATCTTTTGCAGCTCTTTGCAGTCATTGGCAGCAGAGAACTAAGAATAATGACATCCGAAGAAGTTGTCTTTAGGGATAACCAGTCTTAGGAGTTTACCAGAGTGCAGCGTACTGTTAGGTAGGCTGATATTCAGGAGTGCGTAGAGGTAAAGAGGGGATTTGCCCAACAGGGACTTGTAGACAAGCAGGTATCTGTGGGCAGCAAGGGCCAGTTTACCAGTGTACAGATCACAATGTTGAATGTTGTAAGAGGAACTGGCGACAGAACAGATGGTATTGTGGCAAACTACATCTAATTCATTGAGGTGAATATTAGCATCAAGCCAGTAAATAATGTCACAGTCCAGGACTGGTCGGTCAAGCGCATGTTTTGCAGCATGATAAAAGGATGTTTTGTTTTGTGAAACATGTAGTGGTGGATAAGAGTCACCAGCAGCAGGTGAAACATTATTGATGTACACAGAGAATAGGTTTGGCCAGAGAATCTATCCCAGAGGAACACCCGTTTAAACACTTGGTGGGTTAGCCAACAGGCCCTCAGATTGTACACTTTGTACAGTCAGAAAAAGTAGTTTTCAAACCAGCTCTCTGAAAATCTGAGGTTATTGAGTCTTTTATTAGAGTGAGATGATTGACGAAGTCAAAGGCTTTGGCTAGGTCAATACAAACAGACACAGTACTGCTAGTTGTCTATGGCGGGTATGATGTAATTTACCACCTTGCGTTGCTGAGGCACAGCCATGGCCAGTTCTAAAGACTGACTGCAGAGAGAAAACAATGGGACTTCATAAAATGAGTAATCTGTTAATTTGCCCGAGTTTCAAAACGACAGGAAGGATAGAAATCGTGTGTAGATTGTCAACCCCCGTTGAAAAGGGGAATGGCGGCCATGGTTTTCCAATCCACAGACATTCCATTTTTGTGTGTAGAATTGGCAGGTGATAGGGACTGCAAAGATACGAAGTGAGTTGAATGGATGCGTTTATCAGCGATTTCAGTCAACCCGACCATTTAGTTCGTCAGCAACCCAATTTGCAAATATAAATAAATAGCTGTTATGTTGATATACACTTTATAAACGCAGGTTCTTAGCTTAATGCAGGCTGTCGTAGAACAAATACTGCAAACAACCTAACTAGCTAGCCTAACCCAGTGAGCTGTGCAGCTAACTTTCGAACAAACTGAATTCCTTCACGCGTACGCCGTGACGGACCACCAATGTCAAAAAGTTAATTGAGTATTTCAGGCTGTTTAGAATATCAGGCTGTTAGCTTATTAAATTGCTTTTGTATCAAGACATTTATGCCCAGTGGCAGACGTCGCCTAGTTTATACGTGGTAGAGGTTAACCTACATGATTGTGAAGACAATTAGCTAGCTGGCCAGCATCCTTACTAGCGAACTATCTTGTGTTCACGCCAATGTATCCTTGGTAAACCACTCGTCAAGTTATTGTCATCTGCGCAACAATTACAGTAATGAAAATCTTGAATCTCCAGCTGCTACAACAATCGTTTCTGTGTTTCAGGTGCAGGTCAGTTCATTGTCTGAAGTTTCGCTACACCTATGGATGAAGAAGAGTTGTAAGTTTCCAGTTTTGCCTCGTATAATGGTAAAACAACAGTGAGTCATTATATAGACAATCATGGACGGGGATTCAGCTGTATTTTATGGAGCCAAATTGAGCTCAAATGTATTGACTGTAAGAGAAGAAAAACGTAACTGAAATATTTCATAGTATGAAAAAACTAAATTCAATCGTATGAAAAAAATAGTTTCAAACGTGGTAACAGTTCTCCAATCCTACAATTAGGTCCGGAAATAATTGGACACTGACACAGGTTTTGTTATTTTGGCTGTTTACCAAAACATATTTAAGTTACAGTTAAATAATGAAAATGTGCTTAAAGTGCAGTCTCTCAACTTTAATTTGAGGGCATTCACATCCAAATTGGAGGAAGGGTTTAGGAATTAAAGCTCTAATATGTAGCTCCCTCTTTTTCAAGGGAAAGTAATTGGACAATGACATAAAAAGTTGTTTCATGGACAGGTGTGGGCTATTTCTTTGTCACTTAAGCAGGTGAAAGGTCTGAAGTTGATTCCATGTGTGGCATTTGCATTTGGAAGCTGTTGCTGTGAACCCACAACATGTGGTCAAAGGAGCTGTCAATGCAAGTGAAACTTAGTCTGCAAAGAAAAAAAATCCATCAGAGAGATAGCAGGAACATTAGGAGTGGCCAAATCAACAGTTTGGTACATTCTGGAAAAAAAAGAATGCACTGGTGAGCTCTGCAACACAAAAAGGCCTGGAAGTCCACAGTAGACAACAGTGGTGGATGATCGTAAGATCCTTTCCATGGTAAAGAAAAAGCCCTTCACAACATCCAGCCAAGTGAAGAACACTCTCCAGGAGATAGGCATATCATTATTCAAGTGTACCATAAAGAGAAGACTTCACAAGAGCAAATACAGAGGGTTCACTACAAGGTGCAAACCATTCATAAGCCTCAAGAATAGAAAGGCCAGGTTAGACTTTGCCAAAAAACATGGCCATGCATAGCTTCCAGTGGCACTGGGTAAACGAGTGTTTATTGATGATGTGACAGATGACAAAGTTTATAGGGATATATTGTCTGCTCAGATTCAGCCAAATTTAGTGAAGTTGATTGGACAGCGCTTCACTTTACAGATGGTAAATTCCCCAAAACATACTGCGAAAGCAACCCAGGAGTTTTTAAGGCAAAGAAGTAGAATATTCTGCAATGGCCGAGTCAGTCACCTGATCTCATCCAGATCAAGCATGCATTTCACTTGCTGAAGACAAAACTTAAGGCAGAAAGACCCACGAACAAACAACAACTGAAGACCACTGCAGTAAAAGCCTGGCAAAGCATCACAAAGGAGGAAACCCAGCATTTGGTGATGTCCATGCATTCCAGACTTCAAGCAGTCATTGCCTGCAAAGGATTCTCGACAAAATATTAGAATTGAACATTTTATTTATGATGGTGTTGATTTGTCCAATTATATTTGAGCCCCTGAAATAAGGGGACTGTGTATGAAAACGGTTGCAATTCCTAAATGTTTCATTTGATATTTTTGTTCAACCCCTTAAAGCTGAAAGTCTGCACTTCAGTTGCATCTCAGTTGTTTCATTTCAAATCCATTGTGGTGGCGTGCACAGCCAGAATTATGAAAATTCTGTCAGTGTCCAAATATTTCTGGACCTAACTTTATATGGAATTGGCACAACATATAAAGGAGCACAATAAAGGAACCAGTCCAGTTGCTAAAATTCGCTGTGATCTATATACTTTTTCAGCACAAAACCACATTAGACTATGTTTTCATCATTTAAAGGGACATTTGAGATTGGAGATCAGCCACTTGTCACAGAGGTGATTTCCAGATGGCCAGGTCTGTTCCATAAGAGACAGGTAATCAGTTACACAATTGTACATTCCACAAAGAGAGAGAGCATGTTGTGTGTCAGATACTGTAAACTGTGTGTCCTATTCAGAAATGTTATATTTGACTAGTATTTACTTTCTGCCTTTGTCTCCTCAGATTAGGGCAGAGTTCAAAAAAGTCGTCACCTCAGAGCTCAACTTTTCTCGATGGACTTGATGGCCTGGTCCCAAGACTGTTGGAGGTGAAAAGCCACGTCTGGAAAGAAGCAGGCACTTATAAACAATTTGGACTGGCAAAGATGTACAACCCTGTTTCCAAAAAAGTTGGGACGCTGTGTAAAATGTAAAGAAAAACAGAATGCAACGATGTGCAAATCATTTAAACCCTATATTCGAAAGGAAATAGTACAAAGACAACATATCAAATGTTGAAACTGGCAAATGTTATTTTTTCTTGAAAAATAAATGCCCAATTTAAATTTAATGCCAGCAACACATTTAAAAAAAATCTGGGAAAGGGGCAACAAAAGACTGGGAAGTTTGGATATTCAGTGCTGTAGGCAGCTGATGAGACATTTTTATTTTCTGTTTCCAGAATTGTGAGATTAAGCAAAAATTATTGCTCAGAATCCAATTTGGTAAGGATTTGAAATGAACACATGGTTTTCAATACAATTTGAAAGAATAGCACTGAGCCACTGGTGGATTCGGAGGTGATCCATGAGCAAAACAGACCTTGATACTTACAGTACAAAATGCTAGTTAATGCCATATTTTATGGGTCCATTTTTGCCGGGCCACGTAAGCGGAGCCGGCCAAGAAGAGCAAATGTCTCTTAGTGAGTGAGTGACTGCCTGACTACTCCTTGTTAAATAGTGTAGTGGTTAGAGAAGCGGATTTGTGAATTATGGTTCCAGAGTTCATATCTCCTCGCAGGCGAAGCGAAGTACGCGTTATGAATTATTCCGTATAGACTAAAACTTCGCTGGCTAAAACCATTATAGTAAGCCTGAAATAAAACAGTTTACGGTTATATTGCGACTGTTTCTGGTGGATTTTCGAAGTACGCATCCGTACATGCGTTTTGGGTCAGGATAGACAAACACATTTGCTGGCTACAACATGCAGTAGTTACGTTATAGTAAGCCTTAACTGAAACTCTATACAGTTATATTGCAACTGTTTCTGGCATGGAAAAGTTAATCTTCTGTCTCGCTAGCAATTGCTCTATTCTTATGAGTATTCCTAGGAAGTTAGGAGATACTAGTAAGCCTATTACTGTCTAATAAGCTGTTAAAACGGCCAGTGGCAAAAGCAATACAGTTCATAGACGCTATGGTGGAGGTAAACTTAATAAGAAACGTTAGTCAGTTTAACACAGTCCTCAATGGAGTCTAGCGACTGCAGAAACATGTAATCCCGTGACGTAGTGGTTAAAGACAGTACCTCTCATGTGGAAGACCTAAATTCGAATCTGTTGAGAGCAACGACATTTATTAATTATTTCTGGTAGATTCCACGATTCTCTCGTCTTTTCACTTGATGAAAAAGTTAATTATCATTGCCTTTATTGATAGTTATTGTGTAAATGTCATTCACGAATGAAAGAAAAAAGTATGTTGTTTTGCCATGAAAGAAAAAAATACGTTCTTAAGCCATGAAATGAAATTTCTTTGGCAGACTCGCTAGCAATTGCTCAATTCTTATAACTATTCCAGTAAGTTAGTAGATAGCGGTAAAGCTTATTACTAGCTAATACACTGTTAAAACGGCCAGTGGAAAACGCCATACATAGACGCTATTTGTGGTGGAGGTAAACTTAGTAAGAAACGTTAGTCAGTTTAACTGTATCAGTGTCATTCACAAATGGCCAATTAACTGTTAAAACAGCCAGTGGCAAAAGAGGATTTGTTCAGGATAGACACAAGAGGCTATACTGACATCTGGCAAATGCCAATTAACTGTTAAAACCCAGTGGCAGCTCCGTGGTGTAGTGGTTAACGACACGAATCTCGAGAGGGCAGCACTTTCTATTGCGGGCCGGCTGAACTAGGCTTGTCTGGTTTCTTGTTCTTACACTGATACTGGCTCTTGTTAAGATCAATGACATAAATCAGTAGTACAAGAATATTTCAAACAAAAACTTTGTTGCCTTTGATAGGAGGTTAAAACCTGGCCATAAATTACTAAGATAAATTACTAAGCACACATTAAATACACAAAGCAATGATGACTGGTCACAAAAGTTTACATTTTGCCATAACATCCAAATTAAAAGCCATGAAATGCCTGTGGTTTGAATTAACAGGGTCATATGGTAAGGACAGACAAATGTTAAAGGATCTGGAAATAATCTGTATGGAGAAATAGTCTGAAAAAATCCTTCCCAGTCTGTACTCTAAAAACAAACAGAATAAGGCTCCGTGGCTTTATCTGGCTAGCCATAGAATACAGATTCAATACTTTTCTCTCTCTGAGAAACTAGTGTTTTTCCTAACATCTCAGCAAGTGCATGATATAGCGAACCGAGAGATCAACAGATCAACAGATCAACACAGCATGTAGGACCACCGTGATGCTGGATTGAATGTTTTGACACTAGAGGGCGGTCAATTCCTTCCTAACACTACCCATGGGACCGAACTATGTGGAGTATCGCTGTGTCAATCAAGCAGTGCACACTGAAAAACAAAAACGATCGAAAGGAGTCCTGGCGTCCACTGTGGTGACGTAATGATTAGATGTAGACGTACAAAACGTTCTCTTACGTTGGAGATGGAAATACCCCAAATATCGCCTCAGCCGTCGTAATTCCTTATGTCGGATCATGTCAGAGATAAGTGAAGGTTGCACATGGAATTTTTCTATCATATCTGAACTGTCCAAAACGCTGTGTACGGCATAGGTGTTGATCACTGATGGTGTGCTGGTGCACGGTCAGCCCACGGACTAAAAGCATGGATATACGAAAAAAATAGGACTTTATTAGGGTGAGTTTTTTTTTATATTTTTCTTCAATTTTATTACAGTAACATTATATCATTTTGGAGTTCATTTTTGTCACATTTTTGAATACCTTTTAATATCGGCATTTGAATCCCTTTCATCGCGTTACAGTAAGTCACAATCTAAATTTATTTTGTTAGCTTCTAACGAATTAACTTTAAATAAGTTTTACTGTAGTCTGCAGTAAAATAGCTTGAGTTACTTTTGTTTTGTGACATCGTGGAGATGGGAGAATCCTCAGTGTTTCTTAACATCATGTTGATAATGATGCAGATGATGATGATTATTATTAATGGTAATGTATCAATGTAATGTAACCTTTCCAAGAGATATTCATTACATGGGCAATTTTTAGTTTTGGTTTAGGTTGCCATTGCTAGAGGGTGATTTACTTTTTACATCTTAAAGTTTAGATTAACTGTTATTTTTTTATACTGTTATGTCGGGATGTCAAACAATCCTTAACCGAAAAAGTAAACAATCTAAAATACATGTGAAATATAAATACTTAAGTACATTATTTGAATAGGGAACAAACATATGTTCCAAATACACTTACAAATGTACATAGCCTTAAAATATATTTTAATGTGCATACAAAATATATTACTTAGCAAATTGTTTCACATCCCAAAAAGTTATTTTATTTCCGTATATTACTATCCAACAGTCTAGATAAAACTACAGGACTACATCTCTGCATTGGTGTGATTTACATGAATCTGAGTAACTCAAACCCGTCCCTCACATCATGCATGACGGGACTGTTATGCCCCTTCAGCTGAACCATGGTCATCAGATTTTCTCATCACTGGGTTAAACCCTATCACCCTAACTAATGACCATGAGTCGGAGACCAGTGGCCCTTGGGACCCAGCCTATACTGTCAGTCCTGTGGCCCAATTCTCAATGCAGCACCTCTGGGTTGAGGATGAATATACAGAGCTATGGTTGACCTTGTCATCACCAGAGCGCAGGAATCCTTTGGGAGTTCTTGGATGTGATCATTCCATTCGAGAACTGCTGTATCCATATCGACAACCTGGGAAGGACCCAGGATATCACGTGAAGGATCTGGGATTTGCCCTCAGGGATTACTGAGTTGTAGATATTACAGAGTTGGGAGAAGGGTAGAGAGTGGGTGTCTGGCAGTCAGCCTGACATGGACCCACGAGCTGAGGGGAGCCAGCATCAGCACCAGAAGAGGAAGCCTGTGACACACGCACTGGAGGACCAGAAAAAGGTAAGTGGAGTCCACCACTACGGTGCCTTTCCTTATGCTACCCAGTAATCATCATGTCAGTTGCAGGTACCTGAGGTGGACGTACCTTCGGTGAATTCTGTTGGTTCACCCTAAAATGTTTAAACTCGATGGCCGCCCTGCTAGTGTAGTTGATCACACCCGTGGCTGCACTCAAATTCTCATGACATCCACATGCGTGTGCTGGTCCCGGCTGTTTCTGAATGCTGTGATTTTGAAAACCGCAGAGGACAAAATTAACACTGTTTTGGCAAAAGAAACTTTGACTGTCACCTGTTGGGGAAAAAAAATAACAGTGGCATGAAATATTAGAGTGATGAATAGAATGATTGTAGTGAAAATGACAGTAACAAAGTAACCATATGTTTGGCTAGATTTGATATGCATATTCCAGAGTTTATGCATCTTTTATGAGAGTTATTATGGATACCGTCCCCCATCTGTTCAGGCTTTAGAGCAGGATGTTGTAAGGGGGATCCCTACAGTAGCTGAGTTCTCGTCCCACCCTGTCCTCATGGCTGCCAGCTGGGAGAGCGTAATATTGGTCACGCTTTGGTGAAGCTTTTACATTGAACTGTCTGGCTGTCTTAGGGATTAATTTGATAAGTATGTGCGATCGCTTTTAACGATTGCCGGAGTGAAAGTCTGTCTTTCAACAATGTAATACTCAGTGTTTTATTACATCAGCCCCCTCATTCACGCATTATGGCACCTAATTGCCTCCTGTCTCATTGTTGGCCCTCATTTAGCCAACCCACTTTTTTCATTTTCTAATTCAATTTTCACTTTCGTTCCAGACGTGCCGTTTTTATGATTCAGTGTTTCTGGATTTTTTAAAGGCACAGGTAGAATAAGTCTGTTTGCTTACTCTTTACAAACCTTTAATAACTTCCCCCCAATAGTGTTTTTTTCTGACTTGATGCTTTGGTTTACCTCTGTTTTGAATTATTAATAAGGTCTAGATGCAGCGATCTAAATAATCTCTGATTGTGATGGTTGTAACATTAATGAATGGACTTCATACCGGCATATTGGCTGCCGTATTAGTAATCCACCAGGTACAGCAGAACATTGGTTACTTAGGTTAGTATCACTGTAGCGTGAATGCTGTTCCAGGTATCATTCATTGGTTACTTAGGTTAG